>JAOTRH010108762.1:0-15454 GCA_034768845.1 Heliamphora exappendiculata | reverse complement strand
GCCAATTCAATTGTAATTGATCCAGCTATTGAAATCTGAATTTCAATGGCCAATGAAATTCACAGATTCCAACAATATTACCATAGAGCTTATCAAAAAAATGTATATATTATTATAGAGGCTACGTTTGGTAAGCAACTTAAAGTCAGCTTATTGCTCTCTACATGGTGACTTAAAACCACTGTTTTTCTAATTGAATTTTTTGTTTCTCTATACTATTCTATTAAGAGAAAACCATGATTTGATTTCCCTTAAAAGTACTGAAGCTATATGGACTTTTTTGAAAACCCAAAATATCCTCTCTTTTTTTGTTAAACTAATTTTAATTTAAAATTTTAATAGAATAATTCAAAATCACACTCTTTCACTATTTCTCCTTTTCACATCTTATTTGATTTTAGTTTAGAAATTTGTAACTGTTTCAAATTTTTTCTCCTTTTAATTTTTTAATTGCTTATTTATTATAATTCTTCTTTTTCTTTTTTATTTTCATACACGTGCTTAACTTAAGACATGTAGTCTAGGTAAACCTTTAGAATCTATTTCTGAAATCTTAAAATTACTGTTATGAGAAGTAAACATGAAGAGTACTGAGTATTATGGCCGAGCTCAAGTGTACAAGTATTTTGTAGTATGAGGTCAAATATTTGCCCGGCCGACGGGCAACCACGTCAACCTAACTACCATCTAGCTCGGCATTCAAGTCGGCTTTGGATCAATGAGCTCAAGTAATAGTTTGCGGAGCTCAAGTGCGTAAGTGACTTGTTTACTCGAGCTCAGGCTTGAGTTCAGGTAAAAGTGCAGTTCGGCTACATGAGTCTAGGATGTAGGATAGCTTGGCCAGTGGTGGCCAAGCGATACGGACCCCAATACATAATCATCCTAGCTCAAAACCTATTGATCTGAGCTTGTTGCCTCTGCTGCGATGTCAGATGCAGTTCAACTACCCTCATGGTCAAAGTTTCAGCAGTTATTGACCTTATTCTATACAGGAGCTGGGGGTAAGTGGACAATCTGATATAACAAAATGAACATACAGAGAGACATAAATGCATAATGTCAATGGTAAGTCGCTATCAAGCTAACAGCTACGGCATTTGCCAATTAATCAAGAGGTAAAGGTATGCACTCTCTCTCCTATAACAAAAATTCTACCAAAATATTTTTTTACTTTTTTTTATTTAAATTAAGCTCTAATCCGATCGTCGGAGTGCCCACCAGTAAAGTCACCGGCGGAACATCTCACATATTTTTTATGTAGGCACACGTGGACACATTTTAAAACTTCTTAACCAATGTAGACGTGGCATGTAGATCTCAATTTTTAACCATCTACATGTACAATTATTTTAACACCTATAATGGGTGTGCTTAACAATATTATATGTATATTTAAAATCTTCCATAAATATTGGTAGTCGTCAAGCATCTCAAAACAGCCGCATAATTAAAAAAAAATGGCATTGACATAATTATAACGAAAATGTTATTTATACCAACAATTAATTACCACTCAATTATAGACCGACAAATACAAGAGTTAATATTTTTATAAAAAATAATTTATTGATATTAAACTCTTATTGATAAAAATCTCAACTCTCGTGTCTGTCTATAATTAAATATGTGAAAGTTGCATGATAGTAATTATGATGAATGGTATTTCCATGGAAGACATCGCAGGTGGGCGCAACGCCCTTCCCATGTGCGTCTGCATCGACCTTGCACCCCATCATCACAATACTCGCACACAACTCCAAGTGTCATAAACGCCTTTGAATACCCTGTCAACATATATTAAAAAAAAAAAAAAAAACTCAGCCAATTTGTGTTTTTAAACATATATAAACGGCACAAAATTAAATCATCTGTTTTAAAGATTATATGTTCATGTGTTTTAATGCATTAAAAATTATTAAATATACTTTGAAATTCTCTTGCCTTAAAGATTAATATCTATTGATTCTATTCTAATGGCTTTTAATACATTAGAATAATAAAGAGTATAGTTTTATTTCTCAATGGGTTTAGACTATGATGTTGGGTTATTTATGGACTTAAGGTGACCCTACTTTATAATTTAAACAGTTTATTTTATTACTCTCGGAACTTTATTTGAATTGATAAATAGTCCAATTAACCCAAGAAGTCTTTCTCTAACTTAAAAGAACATATAATTTTCGAAACAATTAAAGAGAACGAAAAGAGAAAGTGAGAGGGAGAAGTCTTACTTTGTGGGTACTGTTGGAGTGGTAAAGCTGGGGTGGGTTCAACGGTGGTTGGATATGGAGATATTGCAACAATGATAAAGAGGAAGACAATTAGGAGCTCAAAGCGCTTAGAAACATCCATAATTTATTCTTTCCCAGCGTGATCAAGCAGGGATAGCAATAATTAATTCTTTCAGTTTTAAATATAATAGAGATTGGTAATGTGGATGTAGCTATTGGAAAATTTGGAACGGCGTGTTGCTTCTAGAACAAATCGACCTGGCCGACGTGCTACGCGGTTCCACCACTATTAAAGTCAAGTCATTACTCATCTCATAAATGATACGTACACAAGACACCGTTAATAGAATTGGACTTTTTTAGACTTCTTTTTTATTTTTTTAGGTAGAGTGAGTTTCACTAATATCTTAAAAAATTCATTTATATGTGAGAAAAACTCGTTTGATTATGTTTAGGTAAGGTGAGTTTCACTAATATCTTAAAAAAATTTATTTTATGTGAGAAAAATGTGTTTGGTTATGTGTTTGATATACGTATACTAGGGCTTACAATTTAACAAGTGTAGATATAATTGGTTTGTACGCATAAGATTGAGCTAGAGCGGTTAAGCCCTTGGAAAAATTATTAAATTCTCTAGAGTGTCGGTTAAAGCCCTTGGAAAAAATTATTAGATCCTCTAGAGTGTCGCGTGACATTATGAACGTGATACTTTTGACAATTGAGATGTTTGATTTTTATTAAATATGTTACTCTTGTTTTCACGTACTTACCAAAAATGGTTGATATTTTTTAATTAGAATATTTATATTGGATAAAAGTACTACGTATATAGACAAATGCCGCATGATTCTTTAGAATTACTAAATAATTAATTACTTCTAATGTCATGTGATACTAATTATGGTCCCGTTTGGGCGATCTTACTTATTTATTTGCTTATTGGCTTATAACAAAAAAATAAGCTACGTCGTTTGGGTAACTAAAAAAGTTAAAAACAAAAAAATAAATAAATAAGCAAATAAGCTCGTTTGAGTAGCCAAATAAGCTGGCTTATAAGCTGACTTATAAGTAAATAAGTAAATAAGCTCGTCTAGGTAGCTGGCTTATAAGCAAATAAGCAAATAAACCACAAGCTACCCAAACAAATTTTTTTAAATAAAATTTAACTTATTAAGCAAATAAGCCAATAAATAAATAAATAAGGTCCACCCAAATAGGCCTATATATGAAATAAGTGGGTCCTACTAAATAATTTAATTTCACATTTCATTTTGGGATAAGGATTAGGGACTATTTTTTGGAAAATCGATACAGCCTCATATGTTTTTCTTTTGTTCGTTATTTGATTTATTAATTTTTGTATCGGGATATCAAATATGTTGGGTTGAATATGGAATAATTAATACCAAGGGACGGGTGAGATTGTGAGATTAGATTTGGTCGGATAATTTTCTTAAGAAATTTAACAATTAAAATAATTATATCTTTTTATTTAATTATTTATCTCATGCTAATGTAACATAAAGATAATATTCTAATATAACCCATCCCTCACTATTTTATTCAAAATTCTTTACAATAACTTATTCCTCACAATTCTATTCATAATGGTGTCATATTTTATTTTTTCTCTCATTTTTATTATCCCTTTTATCCCATATATAACTCATCTATTTTTTCTTATGGTATAACTAATTTATATAAAATAATTTTATAATCGGACATGCTACGCTAGGCTTCTATTAGCAACTTGTTTAAAAGTTAGTTTTTTATTCTTGTGTTTTTCGTTAAAAAGTTAAATGGGGTTCAAAGTAGATTGATTGGTAACTTAATTTCTTAAGTAAACTTTTTTGAAATTAGTTATTTGGGTAAAAAGCTAATTTTTTTATTTTTTATTTCAAAGTGAATAATTTTATTTTTTTATATATTTGATATTAATAATTATATGTAGGTGATTGTAATAGTAAATAATTTATGAATAAAAGATATTATTTTATTTTAAAAATAGTATGAATTTAAATAAAATATTATAAAAATTTATATTTTAATTTAACTTTTTAAATTTTTTATTTTTTTTAACAAATAAACAATTTTATTTTTTTATTATTTTTAATCAAAAAATTAAAAAGCTAAGATTAGCGGTGAGGACCTTAGAATTGTTATTTTTTATTGCCGTTTTGACCAACTATATAAAATATGCAGTAGTAATTAGTATGAATGGTATGAAATAATTTTTCCATAAATCTCGTTTGGGTGGGACCAAAATAGGCTCCCATGATCGGATGTGGCCTCACGAGATGTGAAAAGATGACTTAATTGATGTGGCCTCACTATGTAAAATGTGTAGTAGTAATTATTGACTTAATTATTAAAAAAATTTATGGTGTACACCTATTGATTATCTTTATTTTTATTTTGACTTTAATAAATTTTGGGTTTAATTATGATAATTTTAGATTTAATTATGATCTTTTTAAGCTCTATATTGTGCACCCAAATCAACTAAGCAAATTATTAAATGATGTCACGTGATATTTTTGATAAATAAATAATCGCAATCTACATAATGTGTATCATTATTTGTTTTCTAACTACCTAATAAATATGAGTCATTATATACCTACAGTAAATTTTATCGTTACTATACTGAATAAGAGCACACTTAAACTTATCATAATATTCTAAAAACACCGAATAATTACTCAATTAACTGGGATGTTGATTATTTTAATTATGACTTTTACTTCAATTATAAATTTTGGTTGTTTCAATTATGGCTTTTGATTATTTAAACTTTGACTTTGGTTGTCATAATTTTAAGCTTGTCTGTGATTATTTTAATTTTAATTTTTTATTATTTTAACTTTAGTTTTTAATTATATAAATTTGAACTCATTTAAAAGTGCATATGATATGCAGGTTCACACCATAGTTTTTCCCTTAATTATTTCACATGCTCTTTCTTATTATGATGTGTAATTTGTTTAATCTTATTATGGTGGAGTGTATTTGGATAATATATTCCAACTTTATAATCTTAGAATACAAAGATAATGCAAAAATTAAAGTCAAATATGCTTGGACAAATCTAGAAATATAATTATGAACTGACCAGAAATTTGTTACAACTTTTCTTCTGTGCCCATCAAAAACACTTTTTCACAATTAATATCCCAAACACATGGTTGAGATCAGTTCTCCAAGAAGATTCCAACTTTATAAACTTGTCAAGAAGAGAGTTGCAGGTTCCTCATTTTTCTTTTTAGTTCCACAAAGATTACATTCCTTTGCCACCTTCAATTCCCTGCAGACATTCCACCTTTCAAAACCAATCTTTTTCATAGTGTATGCCACGCCCCAAATCTACACGTATCATTAGCTGTGGACCGTAAACTTTGGTCTAATAAATTACGAAAACTTGAAGAACAAAATAAAATATCAAAATAATTATGATGTGCTTACATACGCTAAACTTGAGTAAACTGAAAATTTAATCAAACCAATAATTCTGCGAGTCACAAACAGCCGACAAAAAAAAACCCATCATTCAAGGATGAGTTAATTAAAAGAAATTCATCCCGAGAGTTACTAACAAGAAAAATAAATAAATATAACTCCTAAGAGGTCACTAAACTTGTGTCCAAGAATACCACAAAGTCCACCACTAGTAACCTGTTGAGATTTGAACATCAATCCCCGAACACGAACGGAAGTAATCCACGCACAAAATAGCAGAAAATAAATAACACTGAGAATTTACGTGGTTCGATTCATACCGGCCAACGTCCACGAGCGAGAGAGAAAATTTTTTACTATATTGTATATGAAAGAGTACAAATTCGTCTTCTTTCTCTCTACCAACTAGCCTCTCAATTTTTTGACTCACGACCTCTCAATTCTTATGGTTCTACTAGTATCCTATTTATAGACACACACGTGGAAGCCCTATACATAAATCATTTTAGTGGACTCATAATTCCACCCCGACTCAAATACATATAGACCAAAAAAAATAAAATACAGGCCTAGTAGAATACAAGCCGCAGTCCAACAATCTCCACATTGGTTTGAATTCTTCAAACCATCCTGAAAATAACTAGCATCGCTGTCGATTCTACCGTCGTCGTTGTCCTGCCACACACAAATAGCATGGCCCACACCTCTATACCGAGGTGCCCGCACCCCAACCCGGGTGCCCCACAAAGCTCACTACTTTGTAGAAGAGAGTGGCCCCATCTCTCCCCCTTTGTGCACATAACCGGAGAGATTACTGCCACTAACCAAATCAAGGGCAAATGAGACTCGTTTCTGTCGAGATGTACACATGTCCGTCATGTCTGTCGTACTAGTCTCGTTGTCCGGAGCTTTCCTATGAGCATCAAACAACTGTTGCTCTTGCATCTTGCCGGCATCCTGCACACCAGCTGATCTGATAACCTGCGCACTTGTACTACCTTGTCGCTTCCGTGTACCCCTGCGCCTATTTCGTGTGCTTTTTCGCAACTGTTGTTCACCCTTACACTTTTTATGTACATGTCATCTACCTGTACTACTCATCTGATGTGTGGCAGTAGCTCCACCTGTCATAACATTCCCTACGAGTCTATGTAGGTTGTTAATCATATGTCCCTGCAGTACATCCATGTTTCCATTTAAAACTCAAAGAACTCCACCTCCAGATGAGAACTCGCAACCTCTCGAATCTAGCATCTCCAGAGAAATCAAATTCTTCCTTAGATTCGGCACATGTCTAACCCCAATCAAGATCAAAACTGTCCCATCAAGCATGCGAAATCGTACTGTCCCTATACCGACAACTCTGCTCACTGCATTGTTAGCCATCCTAACAGTACCCACATCGCATGCCTGATACGTATCAAAGTACTCTCTGACTGTACACGTGTGGATCGAACATCCAGAATCTAATATCCAATCTGATTTGCTCATACCCGAAGTAGCTGTGAACACCTCTGATTCATCATAATCGAAACCCTCTGTAACTGCTATCTCTGATGATTGTTCTTTTCCCTTGTCTGCTTTGTACTTCAGACAATTCCTCTTTAGATGACCTTTCTTGTCACAATAGTAACACTTCCCTTTGTAACCTCTCGACTTGGAACGACCTTTCTTCTTGGACCCATCTTGCTTAACTGTCGCCCTACCTTTGACTTTTCCACTGCCTGATGCAACCATGATGTCCTCTCCCTGTGATCTGTCACTCTCTCTCTTCTTCAACATCTCATGAGATATGAGAGCAGCAACAACATCATCTAACCCAATGGTATCTTTCCCAAACATCAGTGTAGTTCTTAGATGCTTGTATGGTGAAGGTAATGAAACCAACAGGAGAATTTCTTTATTCTCATATTCGATCTTCGCGCCGATAAAATCCAATTCCGTTGGTATCTTGTTGAACTCGTCCAAGTGCTCCATAAAGTTCGCATCCCCTGTCATCTGAAGTGCATATAACTGCTTCTTTAAAGACAACTAATTAGTCAATGTCTTGGACATGTACCTTCTCTCCAACTTAGCCCAGAGTTCCGCTAGATCGCTTTCGTTGATGACTTCCCGAAGAGTACTGTTACCGAGATACAACTGAATTGTACCGTTCGCCAAGTCCCGCATCTCCTCCCACTCTTCTTCCTTCATCGTTTTCAATTTTTCTGACTTCTTCCTGAGAGCCTTGATCAGTCCTTCACGCGTCAAAATATTCTTCACCCTTTGCTACCATAAGGTGAAGTCGTTGTGGCCGTTAAAAGGTTCAATCATGAAACCCGAACTTTTTAACGCCATTAGATTTGTGTCTGACAATCCCCCACAATCTAAACAAGTCGCAATACTGGATAAGTGTAATCATTGTCCCACGCAGCCAAATCAATTCTGATTGTACCTGATCACACCCGATCAATCTCAATTTATGTCGATCTGTCCAATCTAAATAAACGGTGCAGAAATTAAAAAATTTGACCGTACCGATGAATTCGCAGCGCCAAAAAACCTTAACAGACACCTCTCCCTTAAATTATTTTATTATATATATGAGCCGATATAATAAAATAAATTTAAATAATTAATAATGTCCTCCTATCACACCGGATAATTGCCCATTTGAATTCCTAAATCATCTACCCGTGATTTAAGAAAACAGAATCAGCAATACAAATCAAATGAAAAACAAATCCTTACCCAGCAGTGCCGGTCCCAAATTAATTTCCAAATTAGATTACCGCATAAAATCTGGACCCAATCTCCAATCTCCAATCTCCAAATTAATATCTCGCTGTTGCTGCCGTTTCGAAAACTGTTTTTGCAGCTAGCCGTTTTCAACGCCGCCGTATTGAACTCTTTTTTTTTTTTTTGTGGGAAATAAATTTTTTTTGATTTATACAATATAAAATCAAAAAAAAATATCTTGTTCCGATCAATTACCACGACTCTGAATCATCCAGAGTCGGCTCTGATACTACTTGTTGAGATTTTAGCATCAATCTTCGAACGCGAACGAAAGCAATTCACGCACAAAATAGTTGAAAATAAATAACACCGATGATTTATGTAATTCGGCCCACACCAGCCTACGTCCACGAGCGAGAGAAAAAAAATTTCACTATGTTATATGTGAAATAGTACAAAATTCGTCTCACTTCTCTCTACCAACCAACCTCTCAATTTTCTGACTCACGACATCTCAATTCTTATGGCTCCACTAATATCTTATTTATAGACACACACGTGAAATCCCTATACATAAATCATTCTAGTAGACTCATAATTTCATCCCATCTCAAATACATATAGACCAAAAAAAATAAAATACGAATCTGATAGAATACAAGCCACAGTCCAACACAATCTTGACTAGTCACTTTAAAGTTGAAAATAATAAAAATAATATCAGCCGATACCTCAGTAAATGACAAGTATACATAGTAAAATACAATTTGAAATGAGATATTCAAAATATCTATAATTAAAACATAACCGTAACATACAATACAGTATAAAATCATATGATAATATAAAAAAAAAAATTCATCAAAGTCACATTTTCCATTAAACACCATTTGTGAAGAAATTCACTCAATAAAATAATCAGTGAGAACCAACAAAATAAATAAACAGTGCCAAATATAAATAAGTTCGTGGCATTCTTAGCCTATTGGATTTAACATCGAACTTAGAGTCACTATGGGGTGGCGCTCGAATCTCTTTTTTAAGACGATCCAATTCAGGTCATCAGACGACACCCGATGGTGTTTCTTAAACCGTTGAGCACTAGATTCACTACGAGCACACAATTTATCCTTTTCATTTGCAATTAGAATCACTTCGTAAAGTGTGTCCCTTAGACTTTTAATATGGTCTCGAAATAAAATATCCTACGTCACACCATATAAATGTCTACAAAAAGTTCTATGAAATATATGAATGAGTTAAAAATAATTTTTGTGCCATAAAATTTACATAACAAATATTTATATATTTTTGTATGAAAAGAATTCTCCAAGTTTACTTTTACTTTTATAAAACTATTTGGAAATATAAGTGATTTTAAAAAATACGTAACATATTAAATCGCTCATCTTATATCCAAATAGCACATTATATATAGTAAACGAAATGATCTAACTAGGAAATAGACATCACTCTCAATTGTATAAATATATAAAAGAACTATAATTAATTTGTGTTTAATTCAAACAATATTTAAATACTAAGCAAATCTCCATTAATATTATGTTCATATTAGTCTTCTTATATTATTATTTAGTATATTTTAATTTATCATTTTTTTACATATAAAATTTAGTCTAATCAATACCATTAAAACCCTAAATTCTACTCAAATAATAACGTATAAAAATATTATAATAATCGAATTAAGTTTCACCGTTGATGTATCGTATAATTGTTTAAACTTAATTAATTTATTATCTATTATTTTATTTTTCAGACTTTCGTGACTTGAAGCCCATAGTCTACAACCAATTATACCTTTAAATTTGAGGCGTGACAAAGTAGGAATGACAATTAGATGAAGTAAGAGGGGCAACATGGATAAGGTTTTTAAACCCCATCTCCCATTTGATTAGAGTAGAAATATGAGAAAATATGTTTAGAATGAAAATATGATAAAATATCTAAAAACTAGTGAAAGCAGGAATATATCGAGGACTGTTAGTAAATTTTAAAAAAGTGATACTAATAAGAGTTATAAATAATATAAAAAAATAAAAATAATAGTTGATGAATTATTAGAACTAAAAAATAAAATATATGAAATAAAAATTAAAAAATATAATTAAATATAACATTTTTATATTTAATCCTATAATATTTTTCAAAAAATAAATTTTATACATGTTTTCACATTTAATATTTTTAGTCACTATACCGACCAAAAAGGTTGTTAGTTCAAGAAAATGGATATACTATTCTTTGCATTTAGAAAAACAGTGAGAGTAATAAAGGATAAGATGGGTATTAATAAATTTCAATAAGGGTAAAACTAAAAAATAATTATTTTAATAATATATAGGGGGATAGGACGAAATTTGGGTCCAATGAGCCACGTGAGGGCCCAAAATGGGAAGGCCCAATTAGTACAGGGTGGTTCACAAAGGGGCCGAGCTAAAAATGCACGTCGCAAGTATGAGCTCGGCCTTAGGTGTTGCATTTAATACGATGTGAACGAAAATGTACGATATTTAATGCGATGTGACTTTAACAGAATAGCATTGAATATAATTAGATTAGGCATCTCCTACCGACCGAGTGCCTCACAGTCTCGTGAGAAACTTTTATTACATGGATCTCGATATAAATGGCATACTGAGATGAGAGCATTTATGACAATGTAATGGGAGTTGGTCAGTCATTGCCGCTGATGCAACGCTAGCGTGGTAGAGCTATTTTGTAGGACTGCCCGTCAAAATAAGTCATTATGAAAATTGAAGAGAGAGAAAGAAAGAATCCCACACTATAAAAAGAGAAGAGTTTAAAGGTGAGGTATAAAAAATAAAATTTTATTTTAGCAAAAACACTGTCAATGTATTTTTGAACGGTCTCCTTCTCTTAAGAATATTTTCTAATTTAACCATCATAGTGGCTTTTGGCGAGTTGCTGTCGGCTAGCTCACGTTGTTCACTCTTGTAGGTGCTAACCCGTTGGCAAATTTGGTCAAGCTGAATTCAATCCATCAAATAAATATAATTTACGGAATACACTCGTATATAATCTATTTTCTTATCAATCTTCACACATTTTTACAAAAAAAACAAACAGGATATATATAACTAAATGTTATATATTCAAATTTATATCCATTAATTAAAATTTTCATATCCACTTCTATATTAAAAAGTACTCCATATCCATAAATTTGTCACCAAACAATCAAACAAAGCCTTGGTCTTTTTCAATTTGCACTTGGTGGAGATGAGTATTTATTCGATGATTCCTTGGTGGTAAGGTGCTCTTTCCAATGCAAATTGTCAATAGTAAGAATTGTGGCCAGGAATGGCAATGAAGTAGGGGAGATTAATTTTGCTATTCTCATTCCCTATTTGATAGGGGTAGAGATAGGAAAAATATCGAAAAAATTACAAGAAACGAAACGGGTACGAAAATATTTTGAGTATAATTTTTAAGATTTAAAAAAGTAATATTAATAAAAATTATAAATAATATAATAAATAAGTAATAATAATTAATGAATTAACATAACTAAATATAAAAAATATAAAAAAAATTAAAAATAAATATAATAATTTAATATTTTAAACTTATTATATTTATAAAATTGTATTTTATACATTGGTGGCAATGCAAATTGTCAATAGTAAGAATTGTAGCAATACAAAGGTGGCAAGGTGCTCCTTTCGATGCAAATTGTCAATAGTAAGAATTGTAGCAATACAAAGTGGTGTTAGTTATTTCGTACTAAAATTAATAATTTATAAATTATAATTTATAATAGAATTAATAATTATTTAATAAAAATTATAATTTATAATTAAAAATAAAAAAATAATTATAATTTATAACAAAAGTTATATATGTATTTAGAAAAAATAATAATTTATAATTAAAATTATTAACATGATGCTAAAAAAATAATAATAGTCGCTTTACCAAACACCCCCATAATGTGTTGATTATTTTTTTTTACCTATTTATTTAAGAAAAAATATGTATCAAAAATTTTATTTTTTAAATAAAATGATTATAACACTCTCAATTTTAAAAATAAACTCTATTCCTAAAAAAAATCATATTAATATTCTAAATACTACAACTTAAAAAAAAATTAAAAGTACATATGATATTTTAACAAAAAGTCAAAAAAAAACAAAAAAATACTAAATATGTATCGGTCTATAATTAAAATTTTTACTTTATTTTTTTATTTTTTTTATCTTTTTACTGTAATTCAAGTTTCAAATATAATATATTATAACAATGTTAAATATTAAATTTTTATTGCTTCTAAGTTAACTATCTTATTATAAATAATAAAATAAAAAATTAATTTAACTAACCAATTAAAATAACATGTTGGATAAATATTCATGTTCTAAATTATTTATTATTGAATAATATTTATATAAAAATATATATAATATCTTATAGTAATAAATTCAAAACGATAATTGGTATTTTATCATATCAGTACATACCGTATCAATAAAAAAATAGATACTTTGTTAAGTAAGATTTTGAGAACTGTGAACAAATTTAACTCGTATGGTCATGTTAACTGAAGTTGAATGACAAAGCGTTAAGGAGATTTTTTTGCCTTATTTGATTTTTTATTATTTAGTTAACTTTTAACTTTTAACTTTTTTTATTATTTTTGACTTAGAGAAATTTAAAAATATACTCATTTAGACTTATGGAAAAAAAGACAAAAAAAAAAATCATATAAAAAAGACTATTTCGAATGCAAACTAACTTATGAAACTACCTATAATTAAAAAAAACTGTATACGTTAAATTGCTTATGGCCAGAGTTCTATTTCAAATAAATTCGAATAATTTATTTTGAATTGTAAATAAATTTATAAATACTTTTTATAGGTTTTTAATATTAAAATAATTAGCTATGAATCCGTGTTATGCACAAATCAATATATTATTATCTTTTAATACTATTAATTTTTATTAAACATATGATTTTTATTAAACAGTGTTTTTACAATTATTTGAATTCTTAAGTCATAAGAACGAATTATTCTCACTTCTAAAATAATACGAATATTTTAATAAGTTCAGTTCACTAGATTACATGTGAAATATAAAATTAATTTTATATGAATTTCTAAATTATTGAGTATCATACGGATCAATTCTTACAATATCTAATTGTGTTGATATAAAGTACGTTAAATATTGTTAAGTATTTAACTAAAACTATTTATTAAAATATTCTTATTCATTAACTATCTAGGTAGCTAGCCGGTAGAATGAGTAGAAATAATTAAATTTGATAGTCAGTTTAATTTAATTTACTTGACTATCATATTTAAATAATTTTTAAAGAACCGATCAACCAGATTTTTGTTTTTATCTTCAAAAAATAAATTACCAAATGGGATCACTAATATGAATATATTTACATAAATATAGTACATATATATAAAAGCATTTTTATGTTTTTGACCTATCTATACATTCTTCAAAATTAAAATTTAAAATGTAATTTGACAACATTTTCATAATGATGACAAAAATTAATAAAAAAATAAAATTATTTTAAAACTTTTAATTATTTCATATTTGCTTCACTCTTTAATTTGAAGTCATAAAAATATCATAACTCAAGAAATTTAATAGATGTTACTATATTTGTATTTTTGGATTTTCCGGGTTTTGCTGATTCGAACCTACCAAATGACCGTTTAAATTCCTGTTTTGTCGGTTATTCTGTTTCTTTTGATTGGACTGGGAAACATGCTTAACATGCTCTTTCTCTCTCCTTCTCTCTCTTACCCCAAAACTTCTCTGCAATTCCGAGATTCCAAAATCCCCCATTGCAGTGCTCTTTCCTCAACCAAATCGTCCTCTGTTCACGGTTAGTTTCTTCTTCTTCTCCAAACCTTCTGTTTGTTTCCCGGAAAAGAAAAACAATAAAAAACTAACAATGAGAAAACAGAAAGCGAGAAATGGCTAACGAGTGATCGCTGAGCATTTCTTTTTTTCGAATTTCCTCAACGAGTGACCTAGGTTTCGAGTTTTCTCTCGTTCGTTTTGATGAATTGTGATTTGGTTTATTATGTAGGTTTTGGGGAGATATAGAGAGAAGAACCGATGGCGTACAAGGTGGATCACGAATACGATTACCTATTCAAGATCGTTTTGATTGGGGACTCGGGGGTTGGAAAATCCAATATTCTCTCCAGGTTCACCCGCAATGAGTTCTGCTTGGAGTCTAAATCCACCATCGGTGTCGAATTTGCCACCAGGACTCTGCAGGTTAGTTCCCATCCATGTCTCTAATCTACATTTTGTGATGGAATAATAGTTTTGAAACTCTACTTTTTAAAAATTAAATTAAATTAAATTCAATACATTTAGAAATAATATAATACAGTATGAAAAATAACATAAAAGAAGAGAAGATATATAGCTTATGAAATTGAGAAACACGTTTTCCCAACATGAAAGTTTAAACACATTATATTGGCTTTAAGATACAATTACGAAAAATAATATAAAGAAGAAAAAATATATAACTTATGAGATTGAGAAATATGTAGCCACTGTCTTAAAACTAATATTTTTCACCATGTGAAAGTTTAAACAGAGTGTATTAACTTTAAAATACAATTCAAGTAATTACAAGTTTTTCTCATTCAACGTTTATGTCCATTAAAAATATATGAACACGTCAGAAACCAAAGCTGCCCACAATATATATATATATAACAAAATAAAGCAACAATCAACAGGATTGAAGAAATTAGAGCACGAAGACGACTAGGAGGATGAAATTTTGTGAAAAGATCGGTAAGTTGATCTTCAGAAGAGACAGATCGGAGATGTAAGGTGCCCTTTTGAAGATGATATCGGATGAAGTGATAGTCAATTTCAATATGTTTGGTGCGCTCATGAAAGATATCATTGTGAGCAATCTGGATGGCGCTGCGATTATCATAATAAAGAGGAGAACTAAGTGTCTGAGGAGCACCCATATCTGTCAAAAGCCACCGCAACCATAAAAG
>JAOTRH010108741.1:0-15454 GCA_034768845.1 Heliamphora exappendiculata | reverse complement strand
AAGAAATAACCCAACTACATTGAACAATAATTAATATTGCAAATACTAAACAAAATTGACAATAATCGAAAAATTTTCAAATAGAAATTAACCTGATCGCTCTAATAGAGAGAAGTGAAGTTTGGAAAGATCGAGGATTCAAGCGAGGTACCTGGATTGCTGGAGAATCCTCAAGCCGGGAAATGTGCTCCAATTGTCCAATCATCGGGGGGTGATCCAAGCAATGTAGGCTTCAATGTAGGTGTGGGAGATTAGGGACTCGGTATCTCGGCAGGGTTTCGGCGTCGGGGCTCGGGATCGCTCGGTATATCGGCAGAGTCTCTCCCACTCAAAAGTCGTACTGAAAACGTACGGCTGGGTATAGTATTTATAGAATTCTTCAACCAATGAGGTGTCGTCACGTTTTGGGACACGTCAGGCCATTTGGAGTTGGCGGCTGCCACAATACAAGTTGGTGGCCTCTGGGTTGTAAAAGGTTCTATTGGCGGCCGCCACAATGTGAGTTGGCGGCCGCCACTTTTTGCTTGAGTTTCCAAGAGGTTCTATTGATGGCCACCACAATGAACATGGCGGTCGCCACTTCTAACAATGACTTAGGCAACAAGTTATCGATGGTTTGGTACAATTTTATTAGTTTTGATGGTTTTTGATGACTAGGTTCAAATACTGAGTTTGGATCACCTCCCGCGGATCGTACTGAGTCACTATTCCACCTATTTTTATCATCGAATTCGCCTAAGATTAGGCGGGGTCAAATTAGGGTGTCTACACATACAAATAATGAGAAGATAATATATGCATTAAAATGCCCAAAACAGCCCCTCTCAAACCCCAAAATGTCATAATGGAAAATTGACCTGACGTGACCTTTGGCAACCTTACGATCGCTGAGCCCAAGCCCCTTTGACATGGCGGCCACTGGGTAAAAACCCCTACAACATGGCAGTCGACATGTGTCCCTTCGCCAACATAGCGGTCACCACAATGGCAGTCGACATGTGTCCCTTCGCCAAGGTGCTTCCGCTGCTAGGAGTTCTTCCACGGGGACTCTCAGAGTTACGGCCTCTAGTCTTCCCGCTGGTGGAGTCACATCCACGCAGCCCACTGCTGCGATGGATGCTCTCGTTCTTAAGGCGGAGCGAGCCTCTCACCGGGCTGCTGAGGAGGCACGGGTAGCTGCTAAGGCTCAGGCAGCTGCTGAAGCTGCTGCTGAGGCCGCTGTGGCCAATTTCTTTGATCCTGATGCTGGAGAGGGTCATTCGGTGTCTTTCGACCCGTATACATACGCTCCACTACCCCATCGTGTAGTTCCACGCAGGATGAGACGCTACAAGCCTCCCACTGACGCGGTTGCTACTGATGTTCTTCTGCGGGAGCCTGACCACCATATTTCTCGTCAGTGTCCATCGGTAAGTTTTCCAAACTTTACTGTTTTAAATACCAAAGCATGATATATCAAGCGTAGACGCATGTCTTGGATCCCCCAGATGATATGATAACGTGTTTTGATATGATGATGAATGGTAATGAATGATGTTTTATTCTGATGATGGTGTGATGCTTTGGGATTTGAACTTAGCTTAGATACCTTTACTATGAAGATTTAAAACAGTAGGGACACTTAGGATTTGAACAAACAATGAAAGAAAAGACGATTATTTTGATAAAAATCACAAAATAAAGGGTTTGAATTTTTTTTATTTTTAGGAAAAACATAAAAAAATTAAGGAATTTTTTTGCATGAAAATTAAAGGGGTAATTTTTATCAAAAATTCTAAAATTAGAGGCAATTTTGTCAAAAATTTCTAAATTTTCAAATTCTAGAAACCTAAGGGGTATTTTTCGAAAATCTAGAAAATGTGAAAAAAAAATTGGGAATTTTTTGGGAATTCTTAGAAAAATTTTGGAAATAATTTTAAAAAATTGGGACAAATTTTAAGATAAATCCTGAAGAATTTTTAGAAATTTTTAGAAAATCATAGAAATGTTAGAAATTTTAAGTAAGATTTTTGAAAAATTCTAGGAGAAATATTTTTTTAGAAAAAGAAAATTCTAGAAAAATTTTGAAAAATCCTAGAAATCTTTAGAAAATCTTAAGAAAATCTTAAGAAAATCCTAAAAATTTTTAGGAAGATTCTTTTTTAGAGGATTTGAGGCAAATTTTCAAAAATTTCTAAAACATTAATCCTAAAAGGTTAGGGCGAAAGGGGCAAAATACAAATATCAGAGGTAAGATTTGCCTAGATTACCAGGACTTTAGGGTCTCTAGTCTTTTACTAGGACGTGCAAAAATCAAAGGATCGTCACTTACACACGAACCTAGGGTTAGGATGATTTGCCTGCCGTACAAGGGCTTAGAAAGAACCGAAGGGTCATTACTTACACACGATCCTAGGGTAGAAAGATTTACTTGACGTACCAGGGCTTAGGGTGCCTAGTTTTCTAGGGTTTGAAAGAACCGAAGGGTTGTCAGTTACACACGAACCTAGGGTTAGGGTGCTTAGTTTTCTAGGGCTTGAAAGAACTGAATGGTTGTCACTTACATACGAACCTAGGGTAGGAAGGTTTGCCTGATTTATCAAGGCTTAGAAGGAACCGGAGGATCATCACTTACACACGAACCTATGGTTTTTGCTTTTGGTTATCTACTGCATATTTCATGTGTTTATGTGTCCTCTCTTTATCTTCTCTTTTCAGGCTGGTCACTACGTTAGAAGCTTCGGAGGTTCTGCCTCTGAAGATGTATTAGAGTGGCATGATGCCCTCCCTACTCCTAGCCAGGCTTATATTGATGCCTCAGGCTTTGCTCGATTCATACCCCTGTTGGGTAGGACAAGCAATGACCGGGTCTACCTGACGGCCCTAGCAGACCGGTGGTGGGATACCAAAAATACCTTCCACTTTACTACTTTCGAGGCCACTTTGACGCCTCTAGACTTTGCACTTATCACCGGCATTCGAGTCGGAGGAGCCCCTATTCCTTTTGATCTGACCATCGCTGGTTCTACTGATGCACTGATTGTAATAACTCAAACTCAAGATACGAATAAAAAAGAAAAAACATCTCTAAAGAAATAGAATCTTGAACCTAAATTCGGTAAGAAGAACCAGCCCGATCGTTTAACATTTTGAACCCGAGACCCGGGAAAGAGGGAAAAACACACAAGCATGTATTAAAATCCTAATATTTAGGCTAAGAACTCAAGGTTACAAGCCCAAGTTGTTTAAGATAAGAGATAAGCTCGAAAAGTCAAGAAAACGAACCTTTGTGAAAAGTACCCGAATTTTCTCCTAAAATTAAATAAATAAAATTATTTGATATATATATATATATACTCAAGTGGCTAACCACCTAAGAAAGTGTGCCAAACCTGGTGACCAAGTTTCATCAAACTCGGTGACCAAGTTTCATCAAGCTCAAGTTAATTTTAAAAGTAACTAATGTTAGTTAACAATTGGTTAAGGAAACTTCCTAGAAAGCTTCCTATATGCCTTTTGGCTATAAAAAGAGACCCAACTCACCCTTTTTGTTCAATAATTTCGTGCATATAGAGAGGGAGAGAGAGAAAAGAGAAGAAAGAAAAAGAAGGAAGAAGAAGAAGAATGAAGCTAAGAGTACCCATGGAGCATGAAAGCTATGTCCTTGATCCAAATCATCAAAGAGTGATCTATATAAGGTAAGCAAGACCCTAACACATCTTATTTTACACCTATCAAACATATCTTTCATCATTTGAAAACACCAATTAAAGATCAATAATCGAATATGAATCGAATAGGCGTCATCGTGAGATTTTAGGACTGTCTTGGTGAGGTTGTTGTGTCTTGAAGTTATCATGAGGTTTTCTATTGGATCCATGGCATGAAAATGTTCTGGAGTTGTCATTATTTTAAGTGTACAAAATATGAATGTAAAAGAAATGGACCAACCATTAACACACATGATGCTAGGAGACTAGATCTAAACATGGTCTGCAATTTGAGCCTTTCAACCTTTCTACCATAAGATTTGAAATATCATAACTCAATGTAGAAAATTTATCTATGCATGATTTTTATGTACAGAGTTAGATTTTGGTGTTATCTTTCATCCAAAATTGGCTTGAACTCATTTGAGTAAGTAGAACTCGAGATATTGCAATTCTACCAAAGTATGTCGGTTTTAGACCAGTCAACCATGCAGAGCTAAACACCCTAGTTTAAAATGAGATCGGAGTTTTGGCAAAAACATACAAGTTATAGATAACATATATTTCTATCTACCCACAAAAAATGAGAACAAAATATTGAGGAGCTAACAGTGTCTCTGTTGAGTTTTATCCCTTAAGGGACACTTCTGTCACATATTTTTGTGTAGGACAAAACCCCAATTTTGAATGACCTATTCCGACAGTGGTCTACATGATCATTGTAGCTAACATATTGAAGTACTTTTTGCCTAAAAATTAGACCGTAAAGCCTCGGGATGGTTCCCAAAAACCGTTTCAAATCCTCTGTCCAAAACAGGCTCTACTGTGTTTTGGCAGCTGACAGAACCTACTTTTTAAAATGGCAAAATATTCTAACTTGTTTCCAACAACTACCCTTAGCTCTAAATATGAAACTTGTAGAGGACATGTTGAACTAGAACATACAAAAAAATGGGCTCATTTGGACTTGATCTGATACCCCAAAATCGAGACCAACATAGACACTTTTCTGACTAATTTTTTGAGCAAGTGCTGAACCGTTTTCGTTTCCGTCAAGTTTTTCACCCTTTTGCCTTAGGTTTTGGCTTTGGTGTTGAACATAAAAGTTGTAGGAATATTTTTTTTTATCTATATCATCATAAAAAATCATAATCAAATCCCAAGTCTAAGTACCTCAAGATGCTGCAGTATTTTAAATTTTAATGATCGGGAGAGAGTAATAAATGGTTAAGTTAAATCATTAAACAAGTGAAAGATTGGGCAAGTGCGTAGTACCCCTTAAACCTAAAAATAAAGTAACCGTGGTCCCTAAAATCAAGAAAATATTCAATTGTCAGAATCGTTTTAGTACTTCACGTTCTAAGTGGGGTAGAACTCCGTGTTGACGGTTAAGTCATGTTTGCTTGTCAAGCATGGAAGTTTTGTTACCCGAGGAGCAAGCTTAGCTCTTTAACAAAGACTCGGTTCGTATGCATATAAAATAAGGTGAAAGTGCCTAGCCATTATCTTGAACTTGAGTTTATGTAAATGATGCATGAAAATGCTTTGAAGCGTATGTTTTGAATTATGACCTATTTGACAATTGCATGAATCTATTATTTTCAAAAGCCATCATGTTTTTAATTCGAGTGTGCTATCCATGATAGTTTGAGCTAGCATGATGTTACTATGAAAGTATGGTTAATGTTGTGTGATTGTTCCAAAGTGCCAAGTTACAAGGGTTTCTGGCCCTTTTATATCCCTTTATGAGAGAGGTTACCCAACTATAAGTTTTTCATTTGTCCCTTTAGGGGAGGTTTCCCGTTAAGCGGGAGTGGTTGCCTTAAAGGCGTTGCGGGCTAATTCCTGGACAGCACATACCACTCGTGCTTAGTGGAGAGTGGCCCTCATTCCATCACGTTGCTATCTGTGCATTGAGAATTGAGGTTACGGTACCATCGGAACTCCTGGTCGTGAGGTTGATGACTGCTTGGACACTATTGGGGTTTGAGTCTAGATTTGAGAAAGTGGTCATGCATTTTAAATTTGTGGCGATTGAGCTCGAAAAATATTTTTACTTGCAATACTGAGAACATTCTGTATAATCTGTGATGTTTTCTTGTTCATGCAAATGCATCAGTTTCTATAATTTCGTGAAAAAGGTGATGAACTATTTTTGGAAAGAGTTTTCAATTATCCTTACCTAAGAAATTGTCTTTTCTGTTCATGATGATGCTAAGTGCACTCTCCTATAACCTCTTTGGTTGCTGATACTAGGAACGGCTAAGAGTTGGTCCACTAAAGGCATCATCGAGTAGTTTTGGTTCTGGTGTTGGAAATCATTTTGGCTAGTCTTGCTTTCGTTTAGTTTTAGTGTTGGCAAAGCTTCATGTATAAGATTTGAAGGTTTTTGACCTTTTATAAGTAATGTATGCCTTGGGATGGTGAATCCCTAGTGACTCATATTTACCTCTTTTGATATTAAGATGTTTGTGGTTGTTTAAGTTTACTCATTGTCTATCTCTTGGGCTACCGGTCTGCGACGGGATCTTATCCCTTTGTGTAGGATTGGTGCCTTACGGGAGCAGGGTATTATATTTTGGTATCAGAGCCCTAGGTTGTAGGTTCTGTAGACTTGTCAGAGTGTGCTTTGTGGTGGACCGTAGGTTAAGTGTGTCGTCTGGCGGTCTGTCGAGAAGAGTGGTTTAGGCCTAGGGTTGTTATACCTTTACCTTCGGGCATCTGATTGACTAGCATTGAGGTCCATTTGGGAAACGCGTTCTGCAGACACAGGGTCCTAATTGGAAGTCTAAGCAAGTTATTAGATTGGGGAGATAACCTAGGAGGGGTCTTTTACTGCTGTTAGTTTGCGAAGTCTAAGCAAGTTATCAGATTGTGGATATAACCCGGGAAGGGTCTTGTGTTGCTGTCAGTTTGTTCTTATCCTTATATCTATAAGTTGGACTCTTGTGTCGAGCCCTAAGTCATAGCTTTCCTACGATTGGAAGGAGCATGGAGAGACTCAGACGGAGCGTCATTTAACCCGAACCAGTATAACGAGGTACGACAAGAAGAATCTCTGTGAATGGGATTGGTGGAACCTGATCTAATCGCTAGGATATTGGAGGTGATCGTAAGATTGACGGAACAGAACGCGAATTGGATTGCGATGCGAGCTGAGAGGAATAGTAACCTCTTAATCAAACAATTTAAGGATCTGGGTGCAACGAAGTTCATAGGAACCCTTAGACTTGCAGAAGTAGCAAACTGATTAAAGGATATCGTGTGTATTCTGGATAGGTTGGGGGTAGATGCGGATAATAGGTTTGACCTTGTAGCTTTAATGTTTAGGAGAGAACTATACCACTGGTGGGAAGTCATGGAATGATTTTTGAAGATGCTGGTGCTCAGAGTTGAACCTCCCATACCCTAGAGAATCACTTGGGATAGTTTTGAGAAAACGTTTGACGTGCAGTACAAGCCCGTAAACTACAAGCATGAGAAGGAGAAGGAATTCATCGACCTGGAATAAGAAAGGATGACTGTGGCAAAATTCAAGATGAAGTTTACAGAGTTGTCACGATATGCCACCTAACTTATACTCGATGAGGAGATAAGAGGTAGAAGGTTCAAGAATGGATTAAGTTTTTAGATTAGAACAAGGATGACAATTCTCGAGATGAACAACTACGCAAGACGAGTGAACATAGCGCAAGATGAATTGTAATGCGGGCCAGAAGGACCTGTAACTCTTTAGTTAAACAATTCAAAAATTTGGGTACCAAGGAGTTTGTGGAAACAGTTAGTCTCGCTGATGCTGAAAATTGCTGAAGCGGTGGAGTGCGCATTTTAGACGGACTAAGTTGTTCTTGTGGTTCTTAAGTATCGATTTATATTCGTTTAACATCTAGACTGTGTAACTCGTATGAAGTTGGTATTCATTTTTCGTTATGGTACCATTGTGAGTTATAAGGAAGTTGCTTTTGAAAACCTTTTGTGATGTGACCCATTAGGAAAAACCTATTTAGATTAGTGCATAAAAGTTTCTTGTATGGAGAAGGAATTTTCTCATGGGAATGTGTGGATGAGAAGTTAAAGGGTGATATAATTCTAGTATTTCTGGTGGAGTTACGAAGCAACTTAGTGTTGGTATGCGGGAGGAATAAGTATTTGGATGTGAATAGTGGAAGCGTAAGTGAAATTGTACGAATTAATGGGTATGATTTTTATAAATTGGCCTTTTGTGAATCGAGTGTCTTGGTAAAATGCGGGTAAGATGAAATAGTTAAAGTGAAAAAGTGGTTTTTGGTTTGGTTATGCGGTAGAGAATGTGTGAAGGGATTGAGTAATGATGGTAAGAGATTTTAGAATCAGGAGTTAGTACTGTACGGTTAAAGTATTGTTGGGTGAGTGGTACGTATGTGAAGGAAAGATGCGAATGTATATTGTGGTATGACGAGGGTTGTGTTTGGGTTGGTATAGGTAAGCATATACCTGTGGATCGTTTAGTCTACGTGGTATGTTTAGCCCTAGTGACACATTAGGTTCAGGTGGCAATATTAATCTTGATGGTCGTAAGGCTAGAGTGGTAATTAAAAGTGTGTGTAAAGATTGTGTGCTGAAGATAGACGATAGGGTGACTGTTACGAAAAAGTATCCTTTGCCTAGGATAGACGACCTATTCGACCAATTGCAAGGAACCAGAGTGTTCTCAAAGATAGACTTTAGGTCAAGATATCATCAATTGAAAGTGCGAGAGTCAGATGTACCCAAGACTGCCTTTAGAACTCGTTACGGGCATTATGAATTTGTGGTGATGCCTTTCGGGTTAACGAATGCACCTGCTGTGTTTATGGACCTGATGAATCAAGTGTTTAAAAGTTTTCTAGACCAATTCGTGATTGTATTCATAGATGACATTTTGATATACTCTCAGAGTGAGGAACACATGGAACATTTGAAGATTTCTTTACAAAACCTAAGGAAACACAAGTTCGTGGTTTGGTCGTTATCTTCATGATCAGGAGATCGTGTTTGGGAACCGTGCTCGGTGCATGAGGTTTGAAGGGACCATAGACAAATTTGAGAGTGTTGTTGGTTAGTGCTGAGATGATGTATCATGGGTGTGCTATGTTTGGAGGTTGTTTGTGTTCCACCTTAGGTTTAGAGATGGGTATGTTGATTTCCCATGGGAATGAAGTTTGGAGTAATAAGGTTCAGCAGTGTACCGTGTGATTTCGCTAGCCTAGGGTAATACATGAGAAATCATGGGTTACAATTCCCCTGATCGATATGTGCTATGAAAGAGAAAGTGCGAAAGTGCAGAAGATGTCTGCGTGGTTAAGGAAGTTCTTGATAACTTTGGATAGAAGAACTCTGGATTGGATTCCCTTTGTATTTTACCGTGCGCTTTCTATGAGAGTTGCATGGGCAGTGGACTCGAAGTCGTGGCGTGGTTGTGATTTGCCTAACAGGAGTTAGGTGAGTAAGTGCAACCTTATAGAGTGAGGTTTTGGCGCGATGGGAATGTTGATGAATGTCTTCATGCATGATTGGTGATGAGCTTGTAATCCTATGGTATGGGATGTGTTGTACAAGGTATGAAGATTGATAGTGTTCGTATCTGTGTGCGAATGAGGTCTGAAAGATGAGAGCTTGATGTAGTGGATGGTTTGGGGTACCGTGATCATGGTTAACGGTAGCTGTTTGACTGTGGTCGATGTGGCTTCAAGGTAAAGTTCACAGGATTCTTGAGAGGCCAAGTGTTTGTGAGTACTAGGAGTACGCTGAGATTGGGCCATGGGTTTTGTTGGCCCTTTTTTTTCTCTGGAGAGAGATAGAGTTTCTTTGTAGACGGTTATCTAGGTGAGTTGTTTCATCTCGGTTGGAGGGAGATGCCGGGTTCTTGATCGATTTAGGTTTTGGTAGTGTACTAAGACCAAAAATCTCTGTGGATTTGTTATCCGTGTTGTGATCCTTGGGGTTATGATTCGGGGACTTGTATCGCCGTAATCGAGTGATTGTGGGTTTGCTTCTTCGTGGCTTTAACGTGTGGTTCATGGCTACGTGCCTTCTTGGATGTGGAACATCTGTGTGTATAACTTGGGATCCGATTGCTTCCGTAGTTTGGGACTGTAAAGAATCGCATGATGGGGTTAGTATTATCCACAGTGGAAGACCGTAAAAGAGTACGTATGAGTGTAATAAACATGATAGGTCTGGGTAACCTAGTCAGTGTGGCTTGTTTTGTATGATGGTTGAACCATTTGGGGTTGTGTTCCCTGTGATGTCAGGTTGGTGGACCAGGAATGCTTTTGCTTGTTCTTGTTGACAAAGGAATTGGTGTTGAGATGTGGTGTTCTTTCTATAGTGATCAGCTGAGAATTGTTAACCATTGTGTATAGCTTATTCTGGATTGTGTGGTTATAGTTGTACTTCTAGCTCATGGTAGAGAGAAAATTTTGTCAGAACAGTGCGGTTGTGACATGCGTATGGTGGGTTTCTAATAAACTTTGGTGAAACTAGATTTGGATCATATTTGGAGCTTTGAATTGTTCAGAGTTCTTAGAGTCGAGGAGTGGTTATCGACTGTGGTAAGTGTTGTGCTTTAGCATAACCGTTTGTTTGGATGGTGGTTTCGAGAGCGTGGTAAGGTATGAATTAGGAAGGATATGATGTTTGAGATGCCTTAGTTGGCGTGGCCTACTCAGACCATCGCAGTTATTTGGTCCGGAATGGAAGGGCCGTGATATGCCCTGGATGTGAAAAAATTTCTAAGTGTAAGATGCTAGTCTTAGTTGGTGTCTTGGGTCTGAATATTTTGCTATTGTGGACTCAAGGGATTGATGTATGTGTTATGAGTTGGAATCGATGTCGAATGATGGCTATCATGTTTGTTCTGTCATATGACGACGATCATGTTTGATGTGAGGCTAATTTGCAGCTTTAGTATCCGTGATTTGATAGTAAGATGTTGAGTTGTGTAGTGATGTGCAGTTGCACAGGGGGACATGGTTGGGTTTTGTGTATGATGTTAGATGTCTATGAGATGTTCTATCCGTGGAATGTGTTTGGTTGAGTGACTCATTTGGGTCAAGTGACTTTGTGACTGTGGTGCCGAATTGGTTTCCAGTTGTATGAAACCTTGTCTAGGACAATGGTGTATCACCTAGTGTTTCTCCTAGGTGAGAATTGTGGTTCATGATAGAAGTTTGAGTAGAGAATGAATGTTTGAAGGTCTGTTGAGATGAAAAGCCTTCTTTGATGTCCAGGTGAGTAAGTGAACTTCTCTCTAGAGTCGGGTGTTGTGTTATTGCTCATGGATCGGCGTCGTGTTAGCTTTGAGATGGCATTGTTAGCATCAGTAGGGTAATGATGTGGTAGCAAAGTCAGTGGTCATCTGGCGATCGTCAAAACTCAAGTAGAGTTTGTGCATGGAACATGTGATTTCATGTGATCGATGCCGGAGTTCAATGCCATGTGTTTAGACTTATGGAGATAGTCCTCGATGTGCATGGTGAGGTGTGATTGAGTCAGTTTGTGGCAGTAAGAGCGAAGGGGTGGTTGTCACTATGTTCGGGCGTAGAGAGTGTTTGGAATCAAGTACCATGGTGGATTGGTCTTATCTGATGTGTTTATTGCTAGAGTAGGATGTTTTGGGGATTGGCAGTGTGAGTTGGATCTTGATCCCACGTTACATGGATGTCTCATGAGTGACATTGAAGTCAGTAGGACTTGCATGTGTGGGCAGTTTGTGTGGAGTCGTGTTTACCTCGTGTGACGACAGGTTTGGGATTTCAGTTGTTGGGGCATTTCTATTGTTGTGCGGTATCGCTGGGTCTGCAACTGGGATCGTTGATAGTTTTGGGATAGTGATTGACTTGAGTTTTAGTGTTTAATTTCGAGGACGAAATTTCTTAAAAGATGGTAGATTGTAATAACCCGAACTCAAGATACGAATAAAAAAGAAAGAGAATCTCAAAAGAAACGAAATCTCGAACCTAAGTTCGGTAAGAAGAACCGGCCCGACCGTTTAATTTTTCGAGCTCGAGACTCGGGAAAGAGGAAAAAACACACAAGCATATATTAAAATCCTAATATTGAGATTAAGAACTCAAGGTTATAAGCCCAAGTTGTTTAAGATAAGAGATAAACTCAAAAAGTCAAGAAAACGAACCTATGTGAAAAATACCCGATTTTTTTTAGAATTAAATAAATAAAATTATTTGATATATATATATACTGAAGTGGCTAACCACCTAGGAAAGTGTGCCAAACTTGGTGGCCAAGTTTCGTCAAACTCAAGTTAATTTTAAAAGTAACTAAGGTTAGTTAACCAATGGTTAAGGAAACTTCCTAGGAAGCTTCCTCTATGCCTTTTGTCTATAAAAAGAGACCCAACCCACCTTTTTGTTCAATAATTTCGTGCATATAGAGAGGGTGAGAGAGAGAAAAGAGAAGAAAGAAAAAGAAAGAAAAAGAAGGAAGAAGAAGAAGAAGAAGAGTGAAGCTAAGAGTACCTATGGAGCATGAAAGCTAAGTTCTTGATCCAAATCATCAAAGAGTGATATATATAAGGTAAGTAAGACTCTAACACATCTGATTTTACACTTATCAAATTTCTCTTTCATTATTTGAGAAAACTAATTAAAGATCAAGAATCAAATATGAATCGAAAAGGCGTTACGGTGAGATTTTAGGACTGTCATGGTGAGGCGGTTGTGTCTAGAAGTTTTCATGAGATTTTCTAATGGATCCATGCCATGAAAAGGTTCTGGAGTTGTCATTTTTTTAAGTGTACAAAATATGGATGTAAAGGAAATGGACCAACCACTGACACACATGACGCTAGGAGACTAGATCTAAATTTGAGCCTTTCAACCTTTTTGCCTTGAGATTTAACATATAATAACTCAATGTAGAAAATTGATCTAAGCATAATTTTTATGTACAGAGTTATCGTTTTGTGTTTTCTTTCATTCAAAATTGTCTTGAACTCATTTGAGTAAGTGGAACTCGAGATATTGCAATTCTACGAAAGTGTTTCAGTTTCCGACCAGTCAACTGTACAGACCTAAAAGCCCTAGTTTAAAATGAGATCCTAGTTTTGGACAAAACATAAAAGTTGTAGATAACATGTATATCTATCTACCCACAAAAAATAAGTACAAAATATTGAGTTTTGGTAGATCAAAATCCTTTCAAGGTCTCTGTTGAGTTTCAGCCCTCAAGGGACACTTCTGTCACATATTTGTGTAGCACAAAACCCCTATTTTGAATGACCTATTCCGAAAGTGGTCTGCATGATCATTGTATATAACATATTGAAGTACTTGCTTCCCAAAAATCAGACCTTAAAGCCTCAGGATGATTCCCCAAAACAATTTCAAACCCTCTGTCCAAAATCGGCTCTACTGTGTTTTGGTGGCTGACAGAACCTACTTTTTAAAATGGCCAAAAAGCCTAACTTGTTTCAAACAACTACCCTTAGCTCTAAACATAAAACTTTTAGGGGACATATTGAGGTAGAACATAATTAAAAAAAATGGGCTCATTTGGACTTGATTTGATATCACAAAATCGAGACCAACAAAGACACTTTTCTGATCAATTCTCTGAGCAAGTACTGAACCGTTTTCGTTTCTGTCAAGTTTTTCACCCTTTTGCCTTAGGTTTTGGCTTTGGTGTTGAACATAAAAGTTGTAGGGATGTTTTTTTTATCTAAATCATCACCAAAAATCATAATCAAATTCATAGTCTAAGTACCTCAAGATGCTGTGGTACTTTAAATTTTAATGATTGGGAGAGAGTAATAAATGATTAAGTTAAATCCTTAAACAAATAAAGGATTGGGCAAGTGCGTAGTACCCCTTAAACCTAAAAAGAAAGTAACCATGGTCCCTAAAATCAAGAAAGCATTCAATTGTTAGAATTGTTTTATTACTTCACGTTCTAAGAGGGGTAGAACTCTGTGTTGACGGTTAAGTCATATTTGCTTGCTAGGCATGAAAGTTTTGTTACCCGAGGAGCAAGCTTAGCTCTTTGACAAAGGCTCAGTTCGTATGCATATAAAATAAGGTGAGAGTGTTTAGCCATTATCTTGAACTTGAGTTTATGTAAATGATGCATGAAAATGGTTTGAAGCGTATGTTTTGAATTAAGACCTGTTTGACGATCGCATGAACCTGTTGTTTTCAAAAGCCATGATATTTTTAATTCAAGTGTGCTATCCATGATATTTTGAGCTAGCATGATGTTACTATGAAAGCATGGTTAATATTGTGTGGTTGTTCAAAAGTGCCAAATTACAACAGTTTCTGGCCCTTTTATATCCCTTTATGAGGGAGGTTACCCAACTATGGGTGTTTCATTTGTCCCTTCGTGGAGGTTTCCCGTTAAGCGGGGGTTTTTTTTCCTTAAAGGCGTTATGGGCTAAGTCCCGGACAGTACATACCACTTGTGCTTGGTGGTGAGTGGCCCGCATTCAATCGCGTTGCTATCTGTGCATTGAGAATTGAGGTTACGGTACCGTCGGAACTCCTGATCGTGAGGTTGACGACTACTTGGACACTGTTGGAATTTGAGTCTATATTTGATAAAGTGGTCATGCATTTTAAATTTGTGGCGGTTGAGCCAGGAACATATTTTTGTTTGCAATACTGAGAAGATTCTGTATAATCTGTGATGTTTTTATGTTCATGCAAATGCATCAGTTTCTATAATTTCGTGAAAAATGTGATGAACTATTTTTAGAAAGAGTTTTCAATTATCCTTACCCAAGTAACTGTGTTTTCTATTTCATGGTAATGCTAAATGCGCTCTCTTGTAACCTTTGTGGTTGCAGATACTAGGAACGGCTAAAAGTTGGTCCACCACAAGCGTCATCGAGTAGTTTTGGTTCTAGTGTTGGAAATCATTTTGGCCAGTCTTGCTTTTGTTTAGTTTTAGTGTTGGAAAAAGTTTCAAGTATAAGATTTGAAAGTTTTTAACCTTTTACAAGTAATGTATGCCTTGGGATGGTGAATCCATAGTGACTCATGTTTACCTCTTTGGATATTAAGATGTTTGTGGTTGTTTAATTTTACTCCTTGTCTATCCCTTGGGCTGCTGGTCTGCAGCGGGATCTTATCCCTTTGTGTAGGATTGGTGCCTTGCGGGAGCAGGGTGTTACACTGATGCACTTCCTCGGAGCTGTTCCCACCCAGATGGATAGAGACCGCATCAGATATACGCGGTTCTTAGAGAGATTCAAACATTTCCACTACACCGATCCCCGCCACTTTGAGTGGGTCACCCGGGATTTTCTCATGTATATGTTCGGTACCTCCTTATTTTCAAACAAGGAGAATACCGTACATTTGCACTACCTGGGTGCCCTCGCTCGCCTCGACCATGTTGCGTCTTTTGACTGGGGAGGCGCTGCTCTGGCTACTCTCTACAGCTTTATGCGGACATTGATCCGGTTCCCTCAAGAGCTTAGCATTAGGGGATACTAGAGGGTCTGGGAGGTATGATTTAACTTCTGTGCAATTTTTATTTATTTCTGTTATCTGTTATTATTCGGTTGCTGACATCTTTTTCTTTGTAGTTGTGGACTTACGAGTTCCTCGAGCTTCACTGTTAGGGTTGGTATACTGAAAACTATATTTTTAGTATTTAATTTTATTTTTAATAAAATTAGTTTTTTATTTTATGATAATTTTTATGAGTAATGTATGTATATCATTTATTTGTTATGCATGGATGTCTGATATTCTGTATAGTATTTAATCTGGTGTGTAGAGTAC
>JAOTRH010108730.1:0-15455 GCA_034768845.1 Heliamphora exappendiculata | reverse complement strand
AAAGCTAAATGGAGCAGCTTTGAACTACCCAACATATGACAAGGAGCTTTATGCATTGGTGAGAGCCTTGGAGACCTTGCAACATTACGTGTGCCCGATAGAATTTGTCATACATACCGATCATGAATCCTTGAAACACTTGAAGGGGCAAGGTAAGTTGAATAAAAGGCAGGCCAGGTGGATGGAATTCATTAAAACCTTTCTGTATGCGATCAAATATAAACAAGGTAAGGAGAACAATGTGGCTGATGCATTATCAAGACGATATGCCCTTGTCTCTATTTTAAATGCAATGTTATTGGGATTTGAGTATGTTAAAGAATTGTATGCTATTGATGATGACTTTGCCAGTGTATATGAAGTATGTGAGTAGGCGACTTCGGTAAGTTCTATAGACTTGATGGGTACTTGTTTTAAAAAATAAACTTTGCATGTCTAATAGTTCTATGCGTGAGTTGCTTGTGCGTGAAGCACATGTAGGTGGTTTGATGGGTCACGTTGGAGTAAGGAAGACTTTAGATATATTGCATGAACACTTTTTTGTGGTTGTTGATCGATTTTTTAAAATGGCACATTTCATATCTTCTCATAAAATTGATGATGCAACCCACAATGCGAACTTATTCTTTCGAGAGATTGCTCGACTCCACGATGTTTCTAGGAGTATTGTGTCAGACCGAGATCCTAAGTTCCTTATCTATTTTTGGAAGGTCTTGTGGGGCAAGTTGGGAACTATGTTGTTGTTTTCAACTACTTGTCATCCCCAAACGGATGGACAAACCGAGATAGTGAATAGAACTTTATCTACCTTATTACGTACTGTCATTCAAAAGAACCTGAAAAATTGGGAGAATTGTTTACCATTCATAGAGTTTGCATATAATCGGACTATGCATACTACCACTTCTTATTCTCCTTTTGAAATTATTTTTGGCTTTTAATCCACTTACTCCTTTGGATTTGTTGCCTTTACCTGTTGATGATAGGAGTAGCTTGGATGGATAAACAAAAGCTAAATTGGTGAAATCACTTTATGAGAGGGTACGACTTTAAATTGAGCAGAAAGATGAGAAGATTGCTTCCCAAGCAAATAAAGGACGAAGACGTGTCATCTTTGAGCCAGGAGATTGGATTTGGGTGCATATGCACAAGGAACGCTTTCTAGCCCATAGGAAAACTAAATTGCACCCTCGGGGTGGTGGACTTTTCCAAGTTCTGGAGAAGATCAATGACAATGCTTATAAAATTGATCTTCTAGGTGAGTATAATGTTTCTACTAGTTTCAATGTTTCTGACCTTTCTCCTTTTGATGTAGGTGAAGATTCAGGGTCGAATCTTTTTGAGGAGAGGGGGAATGATGTGAATCAATGTGGTCTTATAGATGGTGGACAGAGTCTCAAAGATTCGTTGCAAGTCCCAGAAGGGCCAATCACAAGATCAAGAGCAAAGAAAATCAAGGACGCAATGCAAGGATTGGTGCAATCTGTCTGGACCGAGCATGCCAATTTATTATACAAGAATCCACCGTTTAAGATGGGATCACAAGAAGAAGAACCTATTCCACTTCATGTGATACAAGCTAGGGAGAGAAGCACAGCCTAATATTTTTGGATTTTAATATTCATGCTTGTGGGCTTGTTGGACTATTTAATTTGTTGGGCTTTGCTTTTAATTAATATAAGAAAAATAAGAATTTGGGCCTAAGTAATTTCGATCAGCCTATGATTGGGTTTGGCTCGGTTTAGTTTTGGCTAGCACATGTTATCCCACATTGCTTACAAATAAGAAATTTCTTCGAACCTTCTTCTATATAAAGGAGCCTTCATGTATTATTTTGACATGAATAAAGTGAAGTATAATTTTCTTTGAGAGAAATTTTCTCTTGTAGTTCTTGAGTAAACTAAAGGTATCAAGGTTTCTTTCTTGTGGTGTCTTAGCTACAATCTTGGCTCTTGAAACAAGAGTTCAACGGGTCAAGATTTGTTCCTTGACTTGATTTTGAAGTTCTTGGGTTTATTTCAATTTGTTCGTGGGTTCAATTCACATCCTTGCGGGTTCACATCACTAAGCAATCCTCCCAAGGATTATCATCCACAAGCCCACCATCGATTTCCACAAGGTCTGGTTTAGACTAATTGGACTCCGCATACTATAGCGTCGTGGTTGGGCTTTGGTTAGTAAGAAGTGAAGCCCAGGATTTTGGTTTGGGCATATTATCAAACACCTTATGGGCATTATCCACCACGCCCATGCCTTTGCCTACTGTGATGTTGTCTTCCTTTCGCACACGATTAACATCACTAGCAACACTAGAAACCCACAACTGTTGGGAACCAGAAGAACGTGGACCAATTTCTCGGCCCCCGAATCTATCTCCTCCCCTGTCATGAACACCAAATCGACCCCACCCCTTCCTCGCATAGGAGCTTGTGCTCACTTGAAGTTGGGGTCCTGAACCTGGTCACTCTTTCATCCGAAATCCAACCATAGCGTTGGTGAGTAGCTTCCACCGAGGGGATGAGAACCGGCTTACCACCAGCACTGCCCTCGCGATGAGAAATCACCTCCATAATACAGTCAATCTTGTCCTCTACTAAGGTTTTATCATGCTGAGCCATCCGAAGCAGAAGAATGTCTTGATCAATGTCCTCGTCGACATCTAATGTCTTATTGTCGTGCCCAAGCCGTTGAAAATTCGATATCCCCGCCGTTACAGGACTCTTCCCCCTTAGCTGCGCAATAAACGGGCTTCTAGGGCTTCTAACATCTCAGCTTTAACATGCTTAGAGCCACCATGCTCGGTACGAACTTTGTGCCCAAGCATCTCCTCCACATTTGACATAGCATTCTGAACCTTACTAGCCTCTTGGAATAGCTCGCTGAGCTTCGTCGGAGTGCGCTTGTCACTTGGAGAACCAAGCGCATAGCCTAGAGAGGTATCACTACTCAGATTCTCAATCGGGTTAGGAACCCTAACATGTTTTGGGGTTTCAGTAACAGGATCAACGTGCAGACTAGGGAGGGAAACCCTAAGGAGGTCAACCTCAGCAGTCTCCATATTCGAATAGAACGATGAAGAAGGAAAACCTAAGATGCGTACAGATCACACCTAGAATTGCACCGTGGAACGCACACACTTAGCATGTTTGTAATTTTTTCCTACACTCCTTTCTTTCCTTTTCTCATTTCTCTCTCAAACTTGGAAGAACACTGAAGAACACAAGAAATATGGTTTCTCACTTCACTCGGCCAAAAATGTAGAGAGGAAAGGGAGTGCTTGGTCTTCATTTTATAGAAGGAGTGAGTGGGTATAATGATGGTTGGAAGCTTTAACCTTTTTATTTCCATTGGTTGCATGGCATGGCGGGCACTATTTGAGACTTGTATTTTTTTTGGTAATTAAATGTAACATAAAGAAAGAAACGATATAAAAATACAAGGGGCATGCCCCAGGCCTTACAAGCACCACCAAGAACAAAACCAAAAGCAACAAAAAGGCTTTCAGCTAAGCCACAACCAAACAACAAACCAACTAAAACATTGAAGAAGAGACCATAATTGCCGCCCCCATTATTTAGCAAAATAATGGGAAAGGAAATAAGGCCAACTAAACAAACAAAGCACAACCCAACCCACTTAAAACCAAAAGCCTATACAAGGAATAAAAGAAGGCACTAATCAACAAAACAGCCCAAGAACTTGAGCATCCGGAAACCGCAGCAACAACAACAGGAAAATCACAACAGTCGAGCTTCACTGAAATCGAGAACCACCCACATAAATCATAGAATTCCACTTCAGCCACAAACAGAAATAGGAGCAGTTCAACATCTGGGACTTCTCCTATTACTAACCGCAGTTCAGGGGCCTCTCTGGAGTTCGTTGAGCCTGACCAGTCTATGCCTGATGAGGTAACTATTGATAGTGCTTTTGTTGATGATAAAACCTGGGAGGAATGCCTTGTGGGCTACTTTCTTGATTCGTCTTTACCTTTTGGCCTTGTGAGAGCCACGACCAGGACCCTATGGGAACAGGATGACCTGGTGGATGTTCTGGGCAATGTCAGAGGTTTTTTCCTCTTCAAATTTAAGAGTGTGGGGGTTATGAGTTCTGTTATGGAAAGGGGACCTTGGCACTTCTCGGGTAAGTTGATGATCCTACAACGTTGGAAAAAACAATTCAAGTTTGCCAAAGAAGCGATCTCTAAAATACCTGTTTGGGTTAAGTTACACGATCTACCTCTTGAATTCTGGAACTCGCATTGCTTAAGCCGCATCACAAGTGTTCTAGGCGTTCCCCTGTATTTGGATAAAGCTACAGATTTCAAGCAAAGGATTTCATATGCTCGGGTGTGTGTAGAAATTGCTGCATCTAAGCCGCTATTGCATTCTATTTCTGTTAAGTGCGATGGACAAACTGTTCTTGTTGGTGTGGAATATCAGGGACTCCCGGTGATTTGTGACCACTGTAAGGTGTTTGGCCATGACATTAAGCAATGTAAACTTTATAAACCTTCTGAAACCCCTAAGGAGTGGACCCGGGTAAGCAAAGGTAAGGAGGTTGATGTTGTGGATGATACTCCCCAAGTCGTAGAAGCTGCTATGGTCATGCCTTCTTCTTCTAACCTCATCCGGTGTGAGATTCTACAAAGGCCAGAACAGGGGGCACTGCTGGAATCAAGACCTCCATCCCCAAAACAATCGGTTGATGTTGTCCCTACTCAGCATGAACTGCTAGTGGAACCCCCTCTGGAAGTAACCCCTTAGACTAACAAAGATAGGGGTAATGCAAGCTCAGCAGGTCGAACTCCCTTCACTCGCAGTCAATCGGTGCTAGAATTGGAATCTATACCTATTGTGGGACAAGGTACGGAAGACGAGCCCTTTATTCCTTTGGATGAGGTGGATAGTGGGCAGGAGCATGTGAATTCTTTCCCTAAGGATTCAGGATCTCGAAAGGTGCCTAGCGGAAAGAAGAAAAAGAAAAGGTCACTTTCTTAATTCCTTTTAAAATGTCTGTTACATCTTGGAATATTCAGGGACTGAACAGCTCATTTAGGCAAAATGAATTGAAGTTTTTTGTTAAGTCATCTCAGGTCAAATTACTTGCTTTAAATGAAACTAGGATTAAAAAAGATAAGGCAAATATAATTTTTGATAAAATTTTCCCTTCCTAGAATTTTGCAAACAATTATGATTTTGGTGTTTTGGGCCGCATTTAGGTTTGCTGGGACCTTATTTTTGTTCATTTTCAAGCTATTGATTCTGGTGACCAATGGATCAATGGGAAGGCCACCTTTTTGGAAAATAAAGTTTGTTTTTGGGTTACCTTTGTGTATGGTCTTAATACCTTTGGGGAGAGGGTTAGCCTTTGGCATAAGATTGTTTCTCTTGCTTCTGATATCACTAGTATCCCCTGGTTAATGTTGGGTGACTTTAATGCCATTCGCCATCCTTATGAGCGTATTGGGGGTGTGGTAAATGGCCTACACATATGGACGACTTCAATAAGTGTCTGTAAGAGGCTGAGTTAGATGACATTAGGTACAGTGGGATTCAGTTTACTTGGTCTAATAATCAGCAGGGTGATAGTTTTATTAAGTCCAAGATTGATCGTGCCCTTGTTAATGAGGCCTGGATTATTTCTATGGGTAAATCTAGTGCCTTCTTTGGGCCTCCTGGTATCTCGGACCATGCTCGTATTGATATTATGCTTGATGCTCGTATTGATATTATGCTTGATCTTAACAACACCAAATCTAGGAAGACGTTTAAGTATTTTGATTTTTGGGCTAAGAGTCCTAAGTTCATTCCTTTGGTTAAGGTGGTTTGGTGCACTTCGGTTGATGGGTCAGATATGTATAGGGTTTGCCAGAGATTGAAATTATTAAAATTTTAGCTGTAAAAGCTTAATAAGGATTTGTACAGTGATATCTCTAATCGTGTGGCTAATCAGAGTACTATTCTTGAGGACCTCCAGCTTCGGCTCGATGTGTCCCCAAGTGATACAGATTTGTTTGATATGGAAAGGGCGGCTTTTAAATCCTCTGTCGAGTTTGTCCTAGTTGAAGAAAGTTTTTTCAAACAAAAATCCAAGATTCAATGGCTTAACCTTGGGGATCAAAATTCTAAATTCTTCTTCAAATCTGTTAATTTTCAACGTAATAGGTCTCGCATTACTTCTGTTAAGGGTGAGGATGGGGTGGTTTACACTGAAAAACATCAGATCTCTAAGCACATTGTTGGTTACTACCGGGACCTTCTTGATACTGACTCTACTGTTGATAGGATTGGGATCAGGGATTTAGAGGGTCTTATCACCAAGTGGCTTTCCCCCCAAAGTGTTGTTAGTATGATGAGAAATGTCTCTGAGGAAGAGAAATGTGCTACCTTGTGGTCCCTTAAAGCTAATAAAGCCCATGGCTCGGATGGCTACTCCGCTGGTTTCTTTAAAGATGCTTGGGACATTGTGGGCCAGGATGTCACTAGAGCGATTAAAAGTTTTTTTGATTCTGGGCATATCCTTCGCGAGATTAATACTACCCTAATTGCCTTGATCCCTAAAGTCCCTAACCCTTCATCAATTAAGGAGTATAGGCCTATCTCTTGTTGCAACATGATCTATAAATGCATCTCCAAAATCATTGCTAATTGAATCAAGGACTCCCTGGCTGAGATCATATCTCCTGGTCAATTTGCTTTCGTTAAGGGGCGGAGGATTGCGAATAATATTTTCCTATCACAAGAGCTCCTGAGGGATTATCATAAACAAAGCCATGGTCCTAGATGTGCTCTTAAAGTTGACATTATGAAAGCTTATGATAATGTGCATTGGGACTTTATGATTGAGGTTCTTAGGTGTATGGGGTTCCCGGAGAGAATGGTGACTTGGATTAAGGAGTGTATTACGTTCCCCAACTTCTCCGTTAGTATCAATGGGGAGCTTAATGGCTTTTTTAGGGGTCGGAAGGGTCTTAGACAAGGGGATCCTTTATTCCCCTTCCTTTTTCTTAGGGTTATGGAGGTGTTGGCTGGTTTGTTCAAGAAGCGCACGCAGGAATCTCCATTCAATTACCATTGGAGGTGTGGTAAGAACAAAATTGTTCACCTCTGCTTTGCTGATGACCTCATGGTTTTCTCTAAGGCTGAGGTTACTTCTGTTAGAGTTATCCGGCAGGTATTGGATGAGTTCCAAAGATTGTCTGGTATTTCCTCTAGTCCCCAAAAAAGTGACATTTATTTCTCTGGGGTTGGTAGTTTTTTGACACAGGAGATTTTGGATGTTCTTGGTTTTCGTGAAGGCTCGCTTCCTGTTAGGTACCTCGGGGTTCCCCTTATCACTACTAAACTTACTTATCGGGACTGCAAGCCTCTCATAGATAGGATTGCTAGTAGGATCCAGGTGTGGACTAGTATATTTCTCTCCTACGCTGGCAGAGTCCAATTGATTGGCTCCTTTTTTTTCCATGCAGGTCTATCGGTCTTCTTTTTTTTATTCTCCCCAAGAATGTGTTTCGTGAGGTTGAGAGGTTACTCCGGGCTTTCCTGTGGAGTGGCCCCGAGATGAAGTCATCTGGTGCTAAAGTTGGTTTGGAGGAGGTGAGCGTTCCTCGCAAAGAGGGTGGCCTTGGGATTAAATCTTTGATTTTGTGGAATAAAGAAGCGGTGGCCAAGCATATTTGGTTCTTGTTAACGGGGGGTGATGTGTCCTTGTGGTGTATGTGGATCAAATGTAATATTCTTCGTGGCAAATCCTTTTAGGCAGTCAAGATCCCGCAATTGGTTTCTTGGTGCTGGAGGAAAATCCTCCAATTGCGACCGTTGGTCAAGCGTTTTTTCCTGTACGAGATTGGTAATGGTGACGGTACTTTTTTGTGGTTAGACCCTTGGCATCCCTGGGGGTCTTTGGTTGAGGCTAAGGAATCTAGGATTGTGTATGACTTCGGGATGGGTCTGGATGCTAAGGTTAATCAGATTGTGGACGGTCAATGCTAGAAATGGCCTTCTGCTGTGACTCTGGATCTTTTGGAGATGCGTAGGGAGATTTGTTTTCTTCCTGATGTGTATCCCGGTGTGATAGAATCAAGTGGTCCCTCAACGGCAATAAATTCTCCATTGGGAGGAGATTAGAGTTCATAAACCTGCACAGTCTTGGTGTGAGCTGGTTTGGTTCAAACACCACATTCCTCGTGTCAGTTTTATTCTCTGGGTTGCGATTAGAGGTCGCCTTAGTACGGGTGATAGGCTTAGAATGTTTGGTTTAGAATGTGATGTTAGCTGTTGTTTATGCTCCGGGACTTTGGAGACCCATGATCATCTCTTTTTTGCTTGCCCCTTTGTTTAGTCTATCTGGACTAGGGTTTTAGTTAAGTGTGGGGTTGGTCTGAGAATTCTTGAATGGCTTGGAAGGATGCTTTTATTTCTAAGGTGATTGGTAAAACTTTGAGTGCTAGCGTCAAGAGATTGGCGCTCTCTGTTTCGGTTTACTGTATTTGGAGGGAACGAAATATTAGAAAATTCCAGGGTACTATGAAGGGCTGGGAGGATGTCCTTGAGGATACTTCTGTGATGGTGCGAGAGAGGCTTTCCACCCTCATGAGAGTGTCTGTTTCCCAAACTAATATGGAGATCCAGGGTGAGTGGAACCTTGGGATGGATATTTTTTCAACTAATGTCAATTATGAATTGCTTCTTGTGTGCTGCAGCTTGGTAGCTTGGTTGGATGATTGTGAGTTTAGCTTCTTCCTTCTTTTTGGAGTGCTGGGTGATACAGTCTTAATGAGTAAGTGTTTTGTGATGTTTCTAACATGTATTCCCTGCAAGTTTTGTTGATTATGCAAATTGGCGTGGAAGGTCTAGGTTTTGTTATCGCAGCGAGGAGCTTAGTGAGATTTGCTTCTTTTCCTTTGGAGTTTGAGTTATATACTTGTCTGGTTCCTTTTGTGAGATTTGCCCTCTTTTCTTTGGAGTGTCGAGCCTTCTATTGTTTACTAGTTGTATATCCCTATCTGGGTGTGTGTGTTCTTTCTGTACTTTATTGGTTTATACTGTTTGATATGTTCAGGTCCTATTGGCTGCCAGCTCCTCGAAGGAAGAAACTTCGGTTGAGAGTGTAATGGTCCTAAAGCTTTGCCCTTCCTTGGTGATAGCAGCCTGTTGTACCTTAGAGTATTGCCTTACTTCAGTTTTGTCGGGGCAGCTGTTTGTTGAGCTCCAGGTTCTTCTTTTTGTTGCTGGTTTTATTTTTTGCTCCAGGTTGTATTCCCTAGCTATGAGGGGTGTTCATAGCTAATATACATTTGTTTTACTTTGGTTCCCTGGATTGTCTAATTGCTCCCCTTTTGTTTGTGATGGGGCTGTTGGTTTTCTGCTCCACTTCCCTGCTGTATTTTTTTTTTCGTCTTCATTTCTCTTTCGTGTATATTCCTGTGGACCTTTTGTATTCAGCCTTCCCCTTACGGCTTGTGTAAGGGTTTGTGTGCGTGTGTGGGTGTGTGTGTTGTTGGGCTTGGTTTCCTCAGGTTCGGTTTGTCCAAGAGGTGGTTTTACCCTGCTGGGTGCTACGGTCTTGGTTGTATCATAGCAGCCTTTTCTTTCTTCCTGGTGACTTTTGGTGCTTTGATTAGCTTTTGTTGCCTCAATGCTGGTTTTTTTGGCTATTTTTCTTGCCTTTTGTTTCCTCTTGTGGGGCTGGTTTAGCTCCTTGCTGCTGTGGTTTTGAGTTGGCTGGTGCTTCTTGTTTGCTGCGGTCTCTCCATGAGTGTGGCCAGTGTTTTGCTGCTGTAAATTGTTCCTTTTCTGTTTGTGGATGTTGTGGTTTGCCATGCCTATTGTGGATGGACCTCGGTTTCTGTGGGGCAAAAGCTATTGAGCTTTTCTGTTGCTATTGCTGCGGTTTCCAGGGTGCTCCTTTGTTTGAGCTGTTTTTTGTTTAGTGCCTTGTTTTCCTTGTATAGGTTTTTGGTTTCTTGTGGGTTGGCTAGCGCTTGGTTTGGTTGGTTGGCCTTATTTTCTCTCCCATTATTTCTCAATTATGGGGCGTCAATTTGGTCACTTTTCTCTGTTTTTAGTAGGTTTGTTATATGGTTGTGGCTTAGTCGAAAGCCTTTTTGATGCTTTTGGTTTTGTTCTTGGTGGGGCTTGCAAGGCATGGGGTATGCCCCTTGTATTTTTTATCCTTTTCTTTATTAATATTTCATTTAATTACCCAAAAAAAGAAATAGGAGCAGAAATGCAGGTTTGGAAGGAGAGAAACTGTCTCCAAAACCACTACAGCTAACAAACCACAACAGCCACAAAAAATAGGGAAAAACCGCAGCAAAACAAAAACTGAAGCAACAAAGCCACGAGGAAGAAAGAAATAAGCTTCCATACAACAGCCAAGACCGCAGCACCTAGCAAGAAGAAACCATCTGCTGGACAAAACCGAACCTAAATGGCCAAAGCAACCAAGCCCAACAACACACACACCCACACACGTACACAAGCCCTTACTCAAGCCGAAAGGGGAAGGCAAAATACAAAAGGTCCATAGGGATATACACTAGATCGAAATGAAGACGAAAGAAAAAAACACAGCTAGGAAGGGGCAACAACCAACAGCCCCAATATAAAGATAAGGGGAACACCCAAACAATCCCAGGAAGACAAAGCAAAACAAATATAAAGAAGCTATGAACACCCCTCATAGCTAAGGATCAAAACCAGGAGCAAAATATAATACCAGCAGCAAAATAAAACCAGGAGCTCAACAAGCTGCTACCACCAACAAAATCTTTAACAAAGCCATAATTCGAGGCACAACAGGCCGCTATCTCCAAGGAAAGGGCAACCTTAGGACCATTACGCTCCCAACCAAAGCTTCTTCCTTCGAGGAGCTGGCAACCAACAGGACCTAAACATAGCAAACAGTATAAACTAATGAAAGTACAGAAAAGAACACACGCACCCAAATGGGGATATACAGCTCGTAGACAATAGAAAGCTCGGCACTCCAAAGAAAAGAGGGCAAATCTCACAAAAGAACCAGACAAGTGTATAGCTCAAACTCCAAAGGAAAAGAAGCAAATCTCACTAAGCTCCTCGCTGCGATAACAAAAAACCTAGACCTTCCACGCTAATCTGCATAACAACAAACTTGCAGGGAATAAATGTTAGAAATCTCACAAAACACTCACTCATTGAGACTGTATCACTCAACACTCCAAAGAGGAGGAAGAAGCTAAACTCACAGTCATCCAAGTAAAACTGCCAAGCTACAGCAAACAAGAAGCAATTAATAATTGACGTTAGTTGAAAAAATATCCATCCCAAGGCCCCACTCACCCTGGATTTCCATATTAGTCTGAGAAACAGACACTCTCCTGAGGGTGGAAAGCCTCTCTCTCACCATCACAGAAATATTCTTCGGGACTCCCTCCCAGCCCTTTTTAGTACCCTGGAATATTCTAAAATTACGTTCCCTCCAAGTACAGTAAACCGAGACAGAGAACGCCAATCTCTTAACGCTAGCACCCAAAGTTTTACCGATCACTTTAGTGACAAAAGCATCCTTCCTTGTCAAGACTTGTATTTTCAGTCCATGGTAGATGGGATTTCGGTTAGCATCAGTTTAGGGTAGACCAAGCTTATTTTGCATTAATTTGAGATTTAAGTGAGGTATCATTGATATTATATTATGCAAGAAAATGCTTTAAAATTATTTCTGGGTATCTTTTTGGTGTCCCTACCTACTAAAACATTTTTTTTTTCGCTTATTAATTGGGGAACGGGGCTCCCGGGATTTGAACCCTGGGGAATAGATATGGCGGGCTAAGCCACCACATCTACTAAAACATATTATTTTAGTAAGTTTATGATTAATTTAGTATTCACATGAATTATTATAATTTTTACAATAATTTATTAATTAGGTGTAGAACTTCAGTAATGATTTATTTGCTTTTGTTAGCTTATAATATTATATTACTATGTATATTACTTATTCGAATAATCCGAGGTTATAATAATGCTTGATTTATACATGTTTTTATCATTTTGAGCTTAAAAATGCAAAACGTGACTTTTTGCGTACAAATTCCTAGGTGGCTGGCCACTAAGGGGCATTTTTGTTATGTTGTTGTTATTTTGTCTTTTATTACTGAATTATATTTAAATATTTAATTTAAGGTGCCCATATATCAAATTTTACATTGTTAAGACTTTTTGGTGTACTAGGGGTGTAAACTGATCATTTTACCCTAATTAGGAGGATTTTTTTAATTGAATATTCCTTTTTACTTACTTAATTTAGGATGTTGGGGGTCTTCTTTGTGCATTAGGGTTTTGTCTATTGAGTATTACGTCCTTTAAAGATTTTCAAATCGAATTAGGGTTTCGGATTGTATTAGGGTTTTGACCCTTTTAGCAACCTAAAATCTCGTTGGCTAATCGTTATTAATACTAAGGTTTGAATCGGGTCGTTACAATCTACTCCCCTTAATTAAATTTCATCTTCAAAATTTCTTCTTGTGCTTTTTCGTGTAAAAGGCTATGGATGATTTAATTGTGTTATGCCTTCTCTCTTTCAAGTTAATTTTCTTACTTCCATGGCGCTGCTATGGGGCTTGTACGAACAGAATTGCTTTTCTTTTGAAGTACCTTTCTTTGGATCTTTATTGAGCTCTCTCTGAAGTTGCGTCATTGTTCACTCGTGTCATTCTGGGTTGAGGGTGTGGACAGGATTGGGCTTATACGCTTAGCAACCTTGAGTGACGGTTGTTTAGTCTTACTAAAATCTTAGACTGACTACTACATAATTTTCAAGATCACATCACATATGTGACGCCCTATCATCTGGGCACGTCAAGACATACATAAATATAGATAAGGAGAATATTCTAGCCATTTGTTCATATTTAGATCTGATAAATATTTTTTTGGGTAATTAACTATAACATACAAGGAAAGAAAAGAGGTATAAAATTACAAGGGGTATATACCCCAGGCCTTACAACACCCCACCAAAAAATAAAACCAAAACCATAAAAAGAGGCTTTTGACTAAACCAAAACCAAACAAAAAACAACCAACAAGAAGCTAATGAAAAACAAACAAGGAAAGGCCACTATTGGTGCCCCCATAACTAGAAGAAGTAATGGAGGAGGAATCAAAGCCATCAACGCATGAAGAAACAACAACCACCAATCGAAATTTGGGAAACAGACCAATACAACAGCCCAAAACAATTACATAAAGGACTACAGAAGCCACCGAACAAAGCCTGTACGGCCATGCTCCCCAAACAAACTTGAGCCGCTATTCATTGTGGAAGTTTAGCCTAGAAATAGAGACCTAGGCATGAATGCATCCAAGAGAACCAGCAAAAAAACCAAAAAATCGACCGCGTTAAACCTGACCAACAGGACCAAAAGAAAGGTAACCTTCCTGAAGTTATGGCAAGAGCCCAAACACACACTCACCAAAAAAAAAAACACACACCCACAGCCCCAACACAAGCCGTAGGGGAAGGCAATAAACCAAAATACAAAAAGTTAAGCAAAGAGATAAATAGTTGAGAAAATAGCCTAAAGAAACAAGCAAAACCAGAACCAAATAGCCCAAGAGGGGCATTGACCATCCATCCGCCACAAACCGCAGCACCATAAACCAAAAGAGCGAAGACACCAACCAAAAAAACCACCACAAAATAAATGCTAAGGACATTCCCCATAGCTAGGACTCCAAAAGCAAAACATAAAATCCATATACATTAGGGGAGAGGATAAAACGAGACTATGAACACCCCTCATAGCTAGGAAGAAAAACAAAGATAAACACGAGGAAAGAACCAACAAAAGACAACCCAAAACCCAGGAAACCTCACAGCCGAGCCTTCTTTCGTTTAGGGTATGCAAAAACACATGACCTGAGATGTAGAGAAGAAACATGAGAAAACCATATAAAGCAAAACACACACACTCAGAGAACCTCACCCTCTCCACACAAGTGTATCACTCTACACTCCAACGGAAAGATAGAAGCAAGGCTCACAGCCGCTACTTCCCCACGCCACTACAAAAGAAACAAACACAATTCATAGAAGTTAGCAAAATTCTCACATCACTCACTCAAGGAGGGAGGATCACAAAACTCTCCAAACAAAACATATCCCAAAACTCACTGCTCGTTAACTTTCCACACCAAGTCTGCACAAAGAACAAACTCACAGGGAGTTGTTAGTAATCTCGCAAACTCTCGCACAAAAGGTTGTAGCACTCAGCCCACCAAGGAGGAGAAAGAGGCAAAATTGACAAACATCCTCGAATAGGTACCAAGTTGCAACAAATATCAAACAATTAATAAAAAGCATTAGTGGAGAAAATGTCCATCCCAAAACTCCATTTGCCCTAGATCTCCACATTAGCCTGAGAAACCAGCACTCTCCTCTGAGAGGAAAGTCTCTCCCTTATCATCTCAGAGATATCCCTCAGAACTCTCTCCCAACCCTTCTTCTTGCCCCGAAACTTTATGAGATTACGCTCCTTCTAAATACAATAAATCGAGATGGAAAGAGCTAATCTATTAACGTTAGCACCCAAGGATTTACCAACCATCCTAGAGGCAAAGGTATCCTTCCAAGCCATCCAAGAACTCTCTGTCCAACTGACCCTACACTTGGCTAAGAAAAGATGAACGTGGTGTTTAATGAACGTGGCATGAACGTGGTGTTTAATGAAATCCGGGATCGGATGGATAGGCAAGACGCTGTTATTGCTACATGGCATGAAGGAAGAAACCAAAGAAGGCAAGACGAGCGTGCTTCTGATAACGACCAACAGGTTGAATTCAACGAAGAAGTGGATCAATGTTCTTTGAACAGAGACGGTAGGGTCGTACCAAGAGGTAGAAGGCGTGGTCTAGATTTTCGAAGAGATCCAAGATGGCGAGATGGAGTTGATAGAAATCTCGAAAGTATCAAGATGAAGATTCCATTGTTCCAAGTGAAGAATGATCCAGAAGCATACTTGGAATGGGAGAAGAAGGTTGAGTTGATTTTTGAGTGTCATAATTACTCTGAGGAGAAAAAGGTAAAACTCGCAGTCATTGAATTTACTGATTATGCTATTATGTGGTAGGATCAACTTGTGATGAACAGAAGGAGAAACCATAGGCCTATTGAGACATGGGAGGAGATGAAGGCAATTATGAGGAGGCAATTTGTTCTAAGTCACTACTATAGGGATTTATATCAAAAGTTACAATGCCTTACTCAAGGTTATCGGAGAGTGGATGACTACTACAAAGAGATTAATATAGCCATGATTCGGGCTAACATCGAAGAAGATAGAGAAGCTACCTTGGAAAGGTTTTTGAATGGGCTGAACCGAGTTATTGCCAGCATAGTAGAATTACAACACTACGTAGAGTTGGAGGACATGGTGCATATGGCAATAAAGGTGGAACGACAACTTAAAA
>JAOTRH010108720.1:0-15456 GCA_034768845.1 Heliamphora exappendiculata | reverse complement strand
AACAAGAAAACCCCTCAGACAATAAGAACCTTGAAACCCAAAGATCTAAAAAGAATTTATTTCTGAATTGCCAGCATACGCATGCCAACAATAAAGATGTTGTAATTAACTGGAGAAGGAGAAAGGATCAAGACCAAGAGGAAAGATTGCCCCAACAAAATAAGGTTTGCTTTACCATCTTGATTATGAATGCATCAACTGTCCTAATAATTTATATCCATATGTCAGCTATCTATTCCATGACAAGTAAAAAAGCAAAGCTTGAGCTTTCCATGCATAACACAACCCTGTAGGGACCAAAAGAAAAACCAAATTCCATTTTACACAGGAAATTAGCACACATATACTAACTAAACAAAATGAATACTACCAATTGGCTGATCCACTTTTGACCTATAGCTTGAGGCCCAAAATTATATTATCGTGCCTCATAGTACTTATTTCAAATGCTTTGATTTTGCAGTCAAAACAGCTATATTGTAATTACAAAGGTTTCTAGTTAAACCCATATATTAGACTAAATCGAAAAAGTGGTTGTTTTGCAGTTGAACACAGATCCAACAATTGCCCACTTGAAGTACATGAACATAAATGATCCTATGGAGACCATGTTCCTATATATTATAGAATGAATTTCCTGTTCACCATCATGCCATTAATCCAAATTCTTCAAAATAGAATTCCAAATTGCAAAAGGAAACATATTTGTTTGCACCCCAATGGAATCAACAAGATGCCTCATGAACCAAATCATTAACCCACAGAAAAAAAGCTTCATCCATCATAGAATCTTCAAATAATGTCAAGTTACCTACTGAAAGTTAATACCAATTAACAGGGAAAAATTCTTTATATTTATTAATAAAAATTGCAGACGAGCAAACGTACCATCTGTGTGGTTCCTTTGACTTTTGAAGGGCTCATTATCAGTCGGCGGGTAGGACTCTTCAACTTGACAAATACAACACAACCACCTACGCATCCTTGCTTTCTTTCTCAACAATAGATTGTCCTCAGTACTTGTTTTCTGCAGACGTACAAAGTATGCAGGAGGAGTCGCATGTGCCTGTGTAATTAGAAAAAAATACATAGAATTCAACCTCATGTAGCAACATATCTAAGGCAAGCACACCGTCATAACCTCAAAAGTTATTTTACTTTCTTCTACAAGAAATCATTTGCAGAGTACAAATTTTCAAAGCTAAAGTTTCTACAATCATTTTACCTTTTCTAGAAGAACTCGTTAAAAAGCCAATTCCCAATGACAGTCTTACGTATGTGCTAAGCCAATAGAACAATAATGGCATTTCTGTTGGCTTGTAAAAACCCCGTGGTGTACCTTATCTATCCAACAGCTTAGAAATACACACAAACCAAATGGAATTCATCGATTTCATACAATAGTTTGAATGAAATATGTCAAATTCAAACAATATCTATATCTATACTAATAATATATAAAGGAAGAGCACCTATTTGGTGTTTTCCTTAAAATGAAGCCATGTGGATTTTTGGTTACCAAAAATACCCTTAGTTACTTTTTATTTTTTCCAAAATATCCATCAAACTTTCTTTTCATCACTTAATTTTAAAATTATAACTACTCTACGTTTGCACACGCATGCGTGTGCCAACCGCTAGTTTCAATAATTGAAGAAATTCACAAGTAAATTGAAAGATCCAATAAACAAACAGTTTCAAGAATTAGAAAAGAAGTCACAGAAAAGATATAGACCCAATGGCCTACCTTAAATATCCAATACCAAGATATACACACAAGTCAAATGGAATTCATCGATTTCATACAATAATTTGAATGAAATGAGTTGAAGTAAAGAAATTCACAAGTACAGAGAGAGATCCAGTAAACAAGCAGTTACATTAAACAGCTTCTTGCTTCTATTTTTTTCTTTTTTTGCCTTTCGCCAAAAGGTTGGGAAGGGTTATTGTTTAGGTAGGGGTTACAGGAGATTCCGAAATCATTCTTTCGATTTATTAAGAATCTATTCGACTTTCTTTAAAGCAGCGCTTCTTATTGCAATACACAAATGGGAGTCAAATGGGGGATTTCGTCGTCGTTATTGAGTTTACATAAAATGAATTGTGAACGAATGACCAATAGCCAATGCAGTTGACTGGGTCAAATCTATTCATGGAGGACAGAACGATTTTGATGGCATGCTATTTAATACAGTAATTTGAATGAAGGTAAGTCTCGAAATCAAACAATTGTTCCAGAATTAAAGAAATTCACAACTACGTAGACAGGTCCATTAAACAATCAGATTCCATAATTAAGAAAGAACTCGCAGAAGAAGAAAAAAGAAGATAAAAGATCCATGATTCAACATTTTGTAGAATTAAAGAAATTGACGAAAATTTAAGAGAGACTAATAAATTCTCACCACCAGCCCATGCCGAAGATAGTTGTCATCCATCAAAAACAAAACGGATTCAAGGGCACAAAACGTTGCGGAATCAAAACACAAACAAAAGGCAAAACAAATCCAGAAACAAATCGTTGCCTTTAATCTCTCAAAAAAATTCAACGACAAAACCGAGATTCGAAATCAACACATCAATTGTTGTGGTGGGTCCTAACTCCTAAAGTTCGCCAAAATGAAAAGATCCGGATTGAGAGCAATTGAAAAGAAACAAATGAACGATTGACAGGAAAGAAAGGAGAATAGAATGCTTAATGAAATCGAATAGGTCAAAAGAGTGATGCCTAAAATAGGCAGACAGATATATGTATATGTTAAGAATAGCATTAGATCAACAACCGAAATTGAAGGATTACCTGCTTTCTCTCTCTTCTTTAGGGACGAAGCTCGAACTGTAAGCGTTTGGAAATGAGAGCCGTTCGAAAAATGGGGCCGCACGGGGAGGCAACGAACGATCTATCTGTCTCTCTCTCAACTTTCTCTCTCCATTTTCTTTTCTCTACAAAGTTCGTGCCACCACATGCGCGTGAAATCTAACTGCAATTTGAATAATACTGCCCCTTCTTTGCCAAACCGGCTTAAAGGGGACTCTTGGGGCATTTTAGCTTAAAATTTAGAAAGTCAAAAAAATTTTATTTTTTACTTTTTTTTATTTTATTAATTTTTTTGATTTTTTGACTTTTTTTTATAATAATTTTTAATTTTTTGATTTTTTAATTTTTTTAATTTTTTTTTATTTGACAAAATCTCATTTAGGCTGAAGGAGAATCTTGAAATTTTATATCTGAATTATTTGACTTTTTTAATAACTTAAAAGTTACTAATTTTCTAATCAAACAAACTTTTAATTTTCAAGTTTTAGACTTAAAGTGACTTAAAACTTAAAAATCGACTTAAAATCATATTACCAAACGAACACACTAGAATTGGCACATGCATGTATTGAATTAAAATAATTAAAAAATTAAATAGTATAGTTTTTAATTTTAATAAAATAATTTAATTTTTAAATTGTGAATGATTATAATTTTTAAATTAAGTAATAGAAAAAAAAAGTTTAATTGATATTTTTGGCAAAATAAAAAATTTACACAACTTTAAATCTAAAGTAATTCGAAATAAGAGTATTTTTGGTATTAAAATATCTAGATGACTTCATTTTAAAAGAAAAACACTAAATTGGATATTATTTTGTTTTGTTTTTAAATTTATACTATTATTAAAAGAAAGCATCCAATTTCTTCAAATCAATTCATATTTTTCTATTCCAAAAACATTTTTGATGGTTCAAGCTTTAAATTTTAAAAAAAATATGAGAATAATTACATAATTTCTCACTCTTTTTTTTCTTCTTTATTATTTTATTTTTATTTTAAAATCTTATTATTTTTAAAATTCCATAACCTATAGTTAACACATAATAACCAATATTACACACTCAATGCGTGCACACAAACACTATATATATATATATATATATATATAATATTTTAAGGCATAAAATAATTTATATAAACTTAAGCCAAAAATCAATTTTCATATTCAACTTATTTAAATAATCGTACAAATAAACTGAAATTATTATTAGATATAAAGATACATAAAATATTTTGAAAAAAACATTTAAATTTATACTATTAAAAGGCATTACACCGATTTAGTTTCTTGAAGTCAGTCATATTTTTTCTTTACCAAATATACCTTTATGATAATTTAAAATTTAAAATTTAAATATTAATAGGAGTATTTACACAATCACCCATTCTTTTCCCTTTTTATCATTTTTTCTTTTATTTTGAAATTTCATTACTTGAATTTTTATAATTTGTAGTTGATATTATAGGCATATAGATTTTAGCCTATTACAAACTGACACATGTTTCACGTCCTAAAAATATGACATAATTATTGACAAATTAAATATTGTCACGTATTAAAATAGTTCCAATTAAAATGACAAAATTGGTCCAATTATATAGTACCACACGTGAAATAATATAATTCTCCACGTGACAATTTTTTTGCTAATTAAATTATGTCATTTAGCACATGGGACCTTCACGAGAGAAAATAAATATTTTTCTTAAATTAAATTAAAGTACATAATTATTTCTTTAAAGTAAATTCTAAAAAAATAATTATGTTAGTTGATAATTATCTCTTTAAAAGAAAAAATAATTATTTGCTTAAATAATTATTTTTTAAAAAAATAAATAAATAAGATAATTATATACTAAATAATTATTTTTTTAAAATAAATAAAATAAAAAATAATTATCAAAAATTTGAGTCTTTCATGACTATTTTTTTCAAATTCTTATAAATAGTATGCTCTTTACTAAATAGAGCACAAGTTTATATCTTACACTTACATTATATTTGGTACGATGGAATAGAGTGAAATGAAATGACCATTCCACTTTCAGAATCTTTTTTCACATTTGGTATGCTTTGTTGATATGGGAATAATCATTGCAATAGGATAACTATTCTAACAAAAAGTAAAAATACCCATTCTTTTTTATAAGCTAAAGAATAGGCATTTCATTCCACTGTAAAATCCTAATAAAACAAAATAACTCATCTAAAAATTATTGATAAGGAAGCTAAATATTACAGAGCGCGTAAGCTTCCAATTTATCCCGATCATCACTGAAACTTCAAGTTCTCCATCACTGTTACTCCACGGGTAGATAATTTTCCATTCCTTCATGATTGATTATTTGTGAATCTGGAAGACGTTAATGCTTTTTTTGTTTCGTATATATATATATATATATATATATATATATATATGGAATAATCTGAATCAGTTTCTTTCTTCTTCTTTTTTTTTTTCATTTATTTTTTGATTTAACGTCTCACCATAAAAAAATAATAATAAGGCATGTGATAATCATTTTAGCCCGTTATACAGATTATACATTATTGAGAATAGAATAATCTGAATTATTATTATTTCTTCTTTTTTAATGACCAAAGATTAAACAATTTAATAATAATAATAATGTTTTTTAATGACAAAATATTAAAAAATTTATTTAATTTATTATTTTCAGCATAATAGATGAAATTTTAATATATTTATTAATATTTGAGAGTTAGTCATCGATTGTTAAAATAGTTATATTTTATTTTATTCCATTAATTTGACATACCAAGCAGAGGAATGAAAATAACCATTTCATTTTCACTTCATTTCATATGGACAACGAGAATGAGAATGGACATTCAATTCTATTCTCACATCATTCCATTTATACACACCTAATGAGACCTTAGTGATATCAAGCAACTAAGAGAACTCTGCAGATAAGTTTCAAAACCTTGAAAATCTTTCTCACTTAAGTCTTGTTAGTCACTCTACCAAATTAGGAAGACATTTATCGTTTGATTCGTGAACACGCTGTCAAGCCCTCGTCAAGATTTGCAGAAAAGAATTAGAAGATTTTATTTGTTTGATTTATAAATTTCATCAGAGATTGTAATCTATTTACAAATTCAATAAAATTTTAATTTGTTGCTACAATTTTTTTCGTAAATTTTTTATTTGAAATTTATTGTTTACAAATTTTTGGCACACCTTGTAAGACAATCTCTGTCTCTCATGTCTTCTTTTCTTCAAACACAAAATTCGCAATGGTTTCAAAAATAGATAGTTCAAAGGCTTTCCAAATAAAATAAGGTGATTCTAAGTTTTCAACTGCCGCAAAGACTAGTTCAAACTCTAACACTTAGAGCATTGGTCCAATGACTCAAAGTAAGACAAAAGCTACAGCTCAAGCGCTTTTATAAGCCTCGCTGTTGCTAAAATCAATTCATATTTTTGGTTCCAACAAAGAGGATTTCGTTTTACAAACAAACGAGAAAACGGATGTGATCATTGGAAAAACGTTATCGCACCATTCTATGTCTCAAGAATCAGCCTCAGGTATCAAAATCCATCTGGAGCTAGAAGACGAAATAGATTCAAGCAGCTCTAACTTTTCATCTTCTCTAACTAATCCCCAGTCAAAGTTCAAGTCAATGATGATGTTGTCATGCCGGTGATGACAACGAACGCTCTTACCCTGGAGGAGCAGGTGGCCCTCTTGACAAAAACCATTGAAGCGTTCTGCAAGACTGTGCAAGATTGAGATGTCCAAATTGCATCTATAATGAACAAAATCAAGAGTATGGGAGATTCAAGTTAAGTTACTCCTAGCCCTCTGAAACCTTAAAAAACAGCTGAAACTTCTAACAAGCACTATAGAGAACAGAAGAGTTTGTAGATTTCAGTTGACGGCTTTATCCCTGCTGACCTCTTAAAAAGAGTTCATCTTATGCGCCATCAAGGTAAGTATGATGGAGCACCAAAATCTTCTCTTTCTTATGTTAAGCCTTACACTCGACGAATCAATCAAATAAAGATGCCTTTCGGATATCAGCCCCCAAAGTTTCAACAACTTGATGGCAAAGGTAATCCAAAGCAACGCATTGCTTATTTTGTGAAAATATGAAACAATGCTGGTACTGATGGAGATTTTCTATTCAAGCAATTTGTTCGAAAACTCAAGGGTAATGTTTTCAATTGGTATTGTGGCCTCAAATTCGGTACAATTGATAGTGTGGAACACATGAAAAAAGAATCTCACAACCGTTTCTATAGCATCCATTGTACCGTCAGCATGATCGAGCTTACCAATTCTTACCAATGGAAATATGAACATATTATTGACTACATCTACAGGTGGAGAAGTTTGAGTCTTAATTGCAAAGATAGGTTAAGTGAGACCTCTGTAATCGAAATGTGTATTCAAGGTATGTATTGGGGCTTATGCTATATTATTTAAGAAATCAAGCCGATGACCTTTGAAGAATTGGTTACACACACTCATAACATGGAACTCAGTATTGCAACAAACGAAAGTCAATGACCACCCATCCAAGAACCCAAAAAGGGAGATCCCATCCCCAGTGCCAAATAGTAAGCCGTTCGTAGCGGGCACACATTGAGTGCAAAACCATTATCCACCAGGATGACTGGTACCCACTTTCTTAAGCACTTTACTGTCAAATGAAACAAGAAGTTGCGGGAAGATCCTTCGGGTGGGAGATCCTTGTCACTGAAGGTGATCACATTAGACGGCTTGGTAAGCACTATCATTCCAAACAATGGCTTGGGAGTGATATTAATGGATACATTCATTTTGTTCAACTCTTTCAAGATAACTTATTGCTGTTTGTGAGATACTATTAATAGTCCCCGATGTTGACATTTTCCTATATCTTCTTTAGTTATTTTACCACAACGTCCTCTTCTCATTTACCTTTCTTTTCTTCTTTTTTTGGTTCTTCTATTCATCTTATTGTCTGCCCTTTTCGAGTTGTTCAGGCTTGAAGTGCCTACTACTTCTCATCAAATGCTCTACTTGCTCTTTAGGTTTCCATTGAAGGGACCAGAATCCAATGAATCGATGATGGTGTATACGAATCGAATTAACAACAACACATAAAACAAAATTGATTTGTTCAAAATCGTATGGATGGGCATCCTGGTAGACGAAAACCCTAGCCTTCGAACAACAAAAACTAAAACCTAATACACCTAACAAGGCTGAATATGGATTATACATGCGAGATCCCTTTGATTTGATCTCATTTCAGTATTTGAACAATGTTCCTTCAAGATCAGCACACGAATCGACAATTTTGTCTCCAACTTAGATCTTTTGTCGTATTCCCGACCACCGAAATACGAACAAAGTGTGAGTTTTGATTTATCATGCTCCAAATCATATCTGGCTACCTTTCATTTTTCTCTGGTTCTCATATGTTGTGAAAACCCTAAAGAATATGAATATCTGATATGATATGCATGTATCGGCAGCCAAGGTTATAATGGTGTATATATAGACTACAACAGGGATCTAAGTAGTAAATAAGACCCGGGTTTTCAATGTAATTAAAAAAATCAATTCAACCCAAAATTAATTTTCTAAAAACATCAATTAAAACTTACAAAGAATCGTAATTGCACTCCCGACCTTATTCTCAAAAAAACCACTTTCGAGCTTGTATTATTAAATACTTATTTTTCTCAACGTTAAGATTATAGATACCCGTCGATTAAATTAAATTATTGATAATTATATTTAATTGACCTCTTGCATAATTTTTTAAGATCTTCCATATAACTTATTTGATATGTTAGATTATAAAATTCACTTACAAGATTTGACATAATTAAAACTTATAAGTTTCCTTAAGGGGTATCAACAATTCTTATTCGAGATTTGAATTTCGTCAATAATTAATATCCACCATATATGTAATGTCGTTATCCAACTTACCGGAATTATTGACCAGTAAAAGATTATACCTTTTAATGAATCAAAATAACGAACATTAAATATACTTATCTAATAATTATTTCAGCATTAAGATTATAAGCATATTCATAATAACTATAGGGCATAAATTATTTTATATAGTCAGTATAAAAATAATTATGCTAACGCGGTCCGGTTCAATATACATAAAGTGTACTAGTACAATGAATCAAAACTATAGTCAGAATCATATTATTCCTAGTAATCAAGATAAATCTACTAAAATACTATGCTACAGCCCTACCGATTATGTGTCTAATTCCATCTAAGACTGTGAACTAAAAATTTATATTCTACAAGAATCGATAATCTGGTTTGCTGTATGTAAGTTGAACTCTACACACCAAATTAACTACTATATAAAATAAAAGACACATATGCATGATATTAAATAAATAATATAACACAAACATTACTCATGTAACTCTTATTAAAGTGGAAAAATAGATTTTATTAATAAATAAAATTAATACACAAAATCTATTACACAAAGTATAATTTTTAGTACACAACCTTAATAATCTCTTACTTATACTCAAAGTCATACTTCCATTCATCTAACTCCCATGCCTTCTATGTGACTGTCAAAAGTCTTGACTGATAAGTATTTCGTAAAAAAGGTCTGTCAGGTTGTTCTCCAATGCAATTTTGGCCACAGAAACATCACATTTTTGCACGATGTCTTGTATCAAGTGATATTTATGCTTGATGTGCTTTCCTTACTTGTGCGTCATTGATTCCTTCGAGTTAGCAACTACACCGCTATTGTCATAGTAAAGTGTAATAGCCGATTGTACTGAAGGTATGACACCTAAATCCAAGAGGAAGTTCTTGAGCTAAACGACCTCCTTGGTTGCCTCAGAGACTGCCACATACCCGGCCTCCATGGTGGAATCAGCAATACAAGACTGCTTGATCATCTTCTAACTTATGTCTCCACCTACCTAGGTGAACACATATCCCGAGGTAGACTTTTTAAAATCTTTATCTAATTAAAAATCAGAGTCTGTGTGCTCCAAGCGTACTAAACTATCTGTCTAGTAAACTAACATATAATCTCTAGTCCTTTTCAAGTATTTGAAAACATATTTTATCACTGTCCAATGCTCTTTCTTTAAATTAGAATAATATCTGCTAACCATGCCAATAGAAAAATAGATGTTTAATCTAGTGCAAAATATAGAATACATGAGGTTTTCTACTACTGATGCATAAGAAACTGCCTTCATCTTCTCTATCTCAACAGTTGTCTTAGGACACTAACCATTGGATAGAGTGATTCTATGCCTAAAAAGAAGAAACACTTTCTTAAAAATCCTGCATGCCAAAATGAGCAAGGACCATACCAATATAATTGGATTGTGATAAGCCCAACATTATTTGCCTGCGATCTCGTCAGAGCTTGATCCCTAGGATGTGACTGATTTTTTCTAAGTCTTTCACCGAAGATAATACCCCACATCGTTTCTGATGAGCAAGATATGATCCATGTAAAGTACTAGAATTTTCACCATGCTTCCATCACGCTTCTTGTATGCACAGGGCTTGTTAGAACTTTGATCGAAGCCATAAGACTTAATAGCTTGATTAAAATAAGTATTCTAAGACCTAGATACTATTATAATTGGTATACTGAAAATCATATTTGTAGTATTTAATTTTATTTTAATAAAATTAATTTTTCATTTTATGATAATCTTCATGAGTAATGTATATGTATAATTTCTTCAATGTTATGCATGGATGTCCGATATTCTGTATAGTATTTAATCTGGTGCGTAGAGTATGGTTTACACACAGAAGATCAGATTTTAGGTTCTTACAGAATATTAATTTTATGTTCACAGTTTAAATAGAAATGGACATACCATCGGTACGACCGTGGCACAGAATTTTAGTATGCATGTCTTGGTTACGGAGAACAGATAATAGCGTCATCTATTATTTCGATTCTCTATACCAGTAAATTTTGTGTGTATTGAACGGGACATTTGGAGTAATTAATTTTATACTGACTATATAAATTAATTCACACCCTAAAGTTATTATAAATAGTGCTTATCATTTTAATCCTGAAATAATTATTGATTTGCATACATTTAATATTCGTTGTTTTGAGTTATTAGAGGGTGTGATCTTATATGGTCTATATTTTTGGTGAGTTGGATAGTGGTATTATTTATATAACAAATATTAATTATTAACGAAATTCACGCCCCGAAAGATCGGGATTGACGATACCCCCTTAAGGATGCTTATAAGTTTTGATCGGACCAAACCATACAGGTGGATTTAATTATCCAGTGGTTAAATAAGTTAAGCGGAAGAGTTTAAGAAATATTAAGATGCCGATTAAATTAAATTGTCAGTAATTAAATTTAATTGGCGTGTATCGAGAATCTTAACGTAGGGAGAAATGGTAAGTATTTAATAACAGGAGCTCAATGCAAGAAGGTATAGAGATTATGAGTCAGAGTGCAATTATAATTCTTTAGTGGTATAAACTGTAATTCAGTATTTTATGAAAATTACAGAAATCGCTACGTCTTTTCATAATTGCAGAAACCGCTAGTAGGTATCTGTGTTCCACTGGAAGTCTTACTCATAATTATTCCCTAGGTCCTTGCTGTAACCTTATATATATGTGGGTATGCTGAACTAGTTTCATATCATATATTGATATATTATATTTTGTCTCTTAAGAATAAATATATTAGGGTTCTGCCGGTACGAGTTCTCGATAGTCCGTAGCCCACACTACGTTCGAGGATCGCATACGAGAATATGGTAGAAGATCTGATAAGAGTTTCAACTCGAAATCAAATCGTAGTTGAAGAATAAATCGACAAAAGATATTTTTCTAAATTGACTTTGGTTGTACGGATTTTATTTTGATCGTTCGTCGTCAAAAATTTTATCTGTAGCATGTTTCGGCATTTGCCTGTTTAGTTAATTTTTTTTTACCGAAAACCGTTTATAAAAATAATAATCTTGACAGTTTTGCCTCCAACAAATTGGTATCAGAGCTGTTTTATTTTTTGTTTTCGATTATCGGGGCCAAGAGATTTAGGACTGTTGCTAACTTTATTTTACAGGCATTTTAAATTTGATTTTATGATCATATTTTATTTTCATATTTGATTGAATGCATGGATGATGATTTAATTTAATTATTTTTTTAACCACAATGGTTGTTCGTAGTAGATTGATTGTGAACTATACGGAGGCATATGATCAATGTAATATTTATTGTTTTTTGATTTCTAGTTCTTATATATATATTTTTGATTTTATGTAATCGAAAAAAAAGAATGAAGAACAAGTGGAAGAACGAAGGCGGCAGCAACCGGCGGCAACCATTTTTTTTTTTTGCTTTGTAATTTTTTTTTTCTCCAGGATTTTTTTTCTGGATAATAAAAAAAGGGGCGTCGGTGTTCTTCGGTAAAAAGGAGGAAAATAGGTGGCGCAAGCAGCACAGGCTGCGACAGCTTCCTAGGCGCAACAAGCGTGGCTGCAGAATTTTTTTCCTGAAAACAGGCTAGCCAAACGCTGCCTTAAGGCCGCAGGCTCTTTCCCTGCTGTTTCGGCAATAGCCTGTGGCGCCAACTCAACAAGCAAGTAGCGATTTTTTCCCAACGCCGCAGCCATCAACCAAACTGTTTCGGTTGTTTTGGCTTTGAAGCTTCAAATAGTCCCAATACTGTTTCAAACAGTAAGCAACGCCAAATAGCAGTTTTCCAACACTGTTGCGCTGCAAACGCAGCAGTGATTCCAAGCAGCGGGGCAATCCCTAGTCCAGCAGCGATTTTTGTTCCAAAACAAGGCTGTTTAGTGCAGCAATTTTTTCTGATTTCCAATCAGCGCCGATTTTCAATTGGCTGCTGTTGTTTATAAGAAGGTGCTGCGGTTTACCAACTCAATCAACAGCGGTTTTTAAAAGCCTGTTGCACAAACAGTTTCCCAATAATGTTTCCGTATGAGATCAAACTGTTTCGGCTTTAATGGTTGGTTGCGATTTTTTCAACAAAGCAAAGCTGTTTTTTGAAAAAGAAAAATCTGTTTTTCCAATACTGTTTTGAGCAAACAACAGTCCTTCAAAACACAAGTGGTGCAATCCCAAGCCAACACAACAGGCTGCGTTTGGCTTTGATATCAAACTGGAAGTGCAGCGACGTGAAGTAGCAGGAGTGGTCCAGGCGTGGCGGCGTGAAGCGGCTGGTGTTTTAGTTTCAATCTGTTTTGGCTTACCGTGGTTGAGGCTTACAAGAGTTCTATAAACTATAGGATATAATTAAGATATCATGATGCAATCAGAATATAAGAAGCTTATTCAGAACAGGAAATTAAAACTCTTTAGTGTTTCAATTCGATCATAAAATCAGAATATATTTATCTTACATTTAATTTATTTTTTATGTTAACTGCGTATATAATAAATATTGATTTTATTTATCCTGTTAATTTAATTAATTTGAATATTCGGTTTTAATTATAATATTTTGTAATGAAAAATAAAATTAAAAATTTTTAATTAATTAATTAATTAAATGAAAAAACTTTAGATATTTTTTTTACAAAATATCACGTTTAAAATGATTTTTTTTTAAAAATCAGATATCTTGAAAAAATGTGAGAATTAATTTCGTTTTTTAAATTAATTAAATAAAAAATATTTAATTGAAATAAATTATTATTTTTCAAAAAATATGAAACGAAAATAAAATAAATAAATACCTTTAATCACTACCTTAGCTAAAAAGTTAAAGAAAAAATTGTGCATTTATTTATTTTTATTTGTTATGCATTTAAACATGAAAAGATGGTTTGATAAACTAGAATTTTTAGAATCGTGTACACGGAAAGATATTTGATTCTTTCAGATTGTGTGACTTTCGAAATTAATAAATTTATTTTAATTAAACAAATTTTTATAACCCTCAAAAATATTTTAAAAATATAAGTGGGAGAGGAAATTTATTCACAGATAAATCCTGTGGTCTCCATCACCAGTTTGTAGGCGATGTAATTAAACCTTGCATGTTGACAGTAAGGTCTTCATCCCCATCAGACAGATTAATTGTGGTATCGTCAGTACAAACAACTTTTATGGATAATTCTGGATAATTGTTAGTATGGATCACTTATCCATTTGAAGGGTTTATTGCGAAGCGATTGATTTCGAATTAGGTGATGATTAACACTTAGCTGTATATAATAGTATTATTTCCATCTGAGTTACTGTTATTATATACTGGACCGAAACTATGTCATCTATTTAATTTTACTTGGCATGATCAGTTGCCTAGATAGTAAAATTAAAAAGAATTGACCTGTTTGGTTTGATGATGGATAGTAGACGTCCACCCATCGTGGCATGCTATTCACAGGTTACCAGGCTGCTGGCGAATTAATTTTAAAATGGTAGAGAGAACCAAATTAAAATGAATTCAAAGTTTTGCTCATCATAATTAACGGTATTTTAATTATGTGATTTTCAAAAATTAAATAGATTTCAACTCATTCGCTTTAATACTCATATAAAATAAACTTACGGGATCAAATATTGTTAACTGAAAATGTAACTTCGATATAGCTTTAATTACAAATGGTATTCCTTCAATACCAAGCAATGTGTTTGTTTATGAAAAAGGTTCTTCCTTTGGGCTGAAAGGCATGAAGAAGAAAAAGGTTCAGAAACAGTGAGACATGATTTCTAGAATAGTTAGTGGGCCACGAACTGGTGTGAAAAAGGCAAAAAATAGATGTTTTCTCTGCAACCAGACCCGACACTGAAAAAAATTATGTCCAGTATTCTCAAAAGGCGAAACAAAAAAGGGTCATTTCTGTTTACTAGTTGTGAAAACATATTTAGCGGTGATATCTACTGGTACCTGGTGTGTAGATATGTGAGCCACTAATCATATCTGCAATTCATTGCAAGGATTCTAAAAAATTCGACAACTAAGTGATGGAGAGATTTACCTGCATATGGGCAATAATACAAATGTAATAGTAGTTGCAGTAGGAGATGCCACTCTTAGTTTTGGTAGAGATCGAGTTTTAATATTGAGAGATTGTCTTTTTGTACCTGCCATTAGAAGGAACTTAGTTTCTATTTCTGGATTGGCTAAAGACGGTTATTTGGTTTATTTTAATAATTCTGTGGTTATTAAGGATAATAAATGGGCTATTTGTTCTGGTACATTTGTAGATGATCTTTATATTATTACTCTAATATCTCTTACACTGTAACTAACTGAAACGAATAATACATCTATATTACAATATAAGAGAAAGTTTCATTCTTTAATGAACCAAACGTTTTTTTGGCATTTACGCTTGGGTCATATTAATCTAAAAGGGATAAACATACTGGTAGAAGATAGACTTTTGAGTGAATTAGAAGTGGATGCACTTCTAGTCTGTGAATCTTGCTTAGAGGGTAAGATAACTAAGAGGCCTTTTTCAGCCAAAGGCTATAGAGTTAAAGAATCATTAGAACTGGTTCATTCTGATGTGTGTGGTCCTATGACAATTCGGGTTAGAAGTGGCTTTGAGTACTTAGTCAGTTTTATTAATGACTACTCAAGGTATGGATACATTTACCTGATGCACCGTAAGTCTGAATGCTTTGAGAAATT
>JAOTRH010108699.1:0-15462 GCA_034768845.1 Heliamphora exappendiculata | reverse complement strand
ACTCTTAGGATCATAAAATAAACCACCTTTAGTTCCTTTAGGGTATCCAACAAAGAAACAGACATTTGTCTTTGGTTTTGCCATACTTTCATCTCCCACCAACACGTGTGCTGGGCAACCCCATATCCAAAAATGTTTAAGACTTGGCTTATGCCCAGTCCATATTTCCAAAAGGGTTATGGGAACTGCCTTAGTAGGTACCAAATTCAGAATATATATCGCCGTTTCTAATGCATACCCCCAAAACGAATATGATAAATCTGAATAACACATTATGCACCTCACCATCTCCTTAAGGGACCTATTCATCCTTTCTGCTACACCATTTTGCTGAGGCATACCTGGTGCAGATAACTGGGATGTAATCCCATATTTTGATAAGTAGTCCCTGAACTCCCCTGAGAGGAACTCACCTCCACGATCAGATCGTAGGGTTTTGATACTTTTACTTGTCTACTTCTCCGTTTCCGCCTTAAACACTTTGAATTTCTCATAAGTTTCAAACTTTCGATGAAGCAGGTAAATGTATCAATACCTAGAGCAATCGTCAATAAAAGTGATGAAATACTCATACCCACCTCTCGCCTAGATGTTCATGGGACCACATAAATCAGAGTGAACCATTCCTAACACTTCTTTGGCTTTAAGTCCCTTGGCCGTAAACGGCATTTTTGTCATCTTACCTTCTAAGCAGGATTCGTAGATTGGAAGTGCCTTCACTTCTAATGAACCTAAAGGCCCATTTTTAGCCAGTCTTTGTATCCTCTTTAGATTAACATGATCCAAACAAAGATGCCAAAACAGTATTTGGTTCAAGGAGGAAACTTTCCTTTTAAGTGGTAAAACATGTAAATTATTTGTCTCTTTTTTTTTTGTTAGTAGAAATAACATGGTGTAAAATATAAAGAGCATTTTCTAATGTACCACGATAGAAAAAATGTTTTCCAACCATAATAGTGCATGAAAGCTTATTAAAAGAAACAGAATATCCATCATTCCCTAAACAGGAAACCAAAACTAAGTTCCGCTTGATTTGAGGTACATATAAATTGTTCTTCAAAATTAAATGCTTATTACTATTGAAATAAAGAACCACTTCTCCCACTGCAACAGCAGACACCTGGGAGTTATTTCCCATATGAAGGTAGACCTCGCCCTCTCTAAGCTGCCTGGTTGCTTGGAACCCCTGCAAAGAATTGCAGACATGATTAGTGGAGAAAAAGCAAATTCAGACCAGGTTTTCGTATCTACACACCAGGCTTTCGTAGATACAACAGGTGTTCATAGATACAACCGCTAAACATGATTCAACTAGTAGAGAAAAAGCAATACCTGCAGGTTACTTGTTCTTTCGGCCAGGATAGTCCCTCTTCTAATGTCCTGGCTTCTTACAAAAATAGCACGTGCCCCTAGGCACCTTTACCTTTGCCTTGGCAAGTGATGGCTTAGACTTGCCCACCTTCCTTGCATTTCCCTGTTACTATCCTTGCTTTTTCTTCTTGCCACCTCTTGGCCTAGAAGAAGAAGCCCTTTCAGCAATAAATGCATGGGTTGGCTTACGGATAACACCTTCTGCTGCCTGTAGTTCTTTCAATAATTCTGCCAGAGAAAAATCCAGTTTGTTCATAGTGTAGCTAAGGTGGAATTGTTGAAATGAATCAGGCAGTGATTGGAGCACGATATCGATTTGGGATTCCGTATCGATTTTTGCTCCAAGGACCTCTAACTCGTTAAGAAGACCGATCATCTTCAAAACATGATCTCTATCAGGTGTACCCTCAGCCAAGGTTATGTTCATGAGGGCCCTCATGGTCACCTGCCTTGCTGCCCAACCCTGATTACCAAACATTTTTGTAAGGTTCATCATGATATCAGCTGTAGATGCCATAGACTGATTCTCGCATTGCAGTACATCCGACACGGATGCCAACATGCAACAGCTCACCATCCGATCAGCCTTCTTCCACTTATTATAATCCTGAATCTTCTGATCGGTAGATTCATCATGAGGAGTGGAAGGGCAGGGCTCATGCAACACAAACCTATAGTCGTCAGAAGCTAACAAAATATCGAGGTTCTGTTTCTATGTGATAAAGTTTGGTCCAATTAATTTATGTTCCTTGAGTATTGCCGCAAGTAGATTGAAAGATCCCATTATTAAAATCAGAGAAACATAAGAGAAATTTTTTTAATTCTTTTATCAAATTAGATTCCCTCAACCTTTTAATTTTAAAAAGAATTATTGGCAGCCCGAAACCTTCGTAATTAAGCAGGCCACGTATTGTGGACGTCTACTAATCAACACCCGTCCGGACAGACATGCCAGTTTATTAATTTACTACCGGAACCAAATATCATAACAAAAAGACCACCGGTCCCGAGTCACATCAATTGATAGGCCACGTAGTGTGGATGTCTAACAATTAACAAACAAAGAACTACGCAGCTTTTAATGCCTTGATATAAGACATTTCATGTAAATTAAATAACTAATAAATTTTGGTCCCCACAAATAAAAACAGTGACTCCTCAGGGAGGATCATTTTATTCACGGCTTAAGTGTATAACCATTACTCTAAGTTTGAAAATCCCGTGTCAAAATCCCGGGCCCGGTGAGAACGAACTCTACTTTGCACTATTTTCAAATTTATTTTTTACAAAAATTCGTACCGAAGATACCATGATTATAACATTTCCTTAGGGAGACCGAAAGTCGAAGTCGGCACGCAACCTATAACCAAATCTCCTATGAACGTGTAATGGAGACCGTAGAATTTATCTGTGACTAAACCCTTCTCCCACTTAATATTTTTAATAAACGGATGATTTTTTTCTTTTTCATTCATTTTAAATGATTAAACAAATTTTAATTCGCGATTAAAATAAATCCGATTTTAATCAATTAAAATATTACTTGTTTAATCATAATAAAATAATCAAAAACCTTTTCTTATTTAATTGTGCGAAAGAAATTAATTTTTTAGATTTTAATTAAAAAATCTTAATTAATTTTAACACAAAATTAAATAAATAATCATCTATTTATTTTACCATTTTAAAAATTATTAGGATTATTTATTTTATAAAATCGTTTTTTCTAATATACTTCTGATAATAAAAATAATGCATTAAAAAAACTAAAATAAAATAAAATTCATCCATGCAATTAAATAAAACAAATAAAAAATAATTAACCAACGACAAAATAAATAAATATTAAGTTGTTATGATCCGGTCCATCCGTTTAATCTTTTAATCCGACAGTCTCGGATTAAACCTTCTTTTCTTCCTTCTCTTCTTCCATTGTTTCTTCCTTTTTCGTATCAGACTGCTAGTGGCTAAAAAAGATCTCCAACCCTGGCACATTTGATTGGTCTCTTCGTCGATCCACGACTCCTGAAAGCCACAATACGGAAAATTTTTCCCTTCTTTGACGAAGTACCAATTGAGCGTCCCAAAATAATTGGCCTTTCGTCCCCTTCTAGGCCCTTCCAGATCTTTTTTCGTTGGCTCATACCTAAGAACAAAACGGTGCGAAGTCAGAAATACCTGAATGGGTTCCGGGATTCCCTGCAATTTACATCCCAATCCCATACTAGGGAAGAATGACATTTTTCTCATCATTATCAAAGCTCGTGGGTTGACATACCTTTTTTCTTCATTCATCAGAGTCTGAACAGCCTGCGTTTCATCGAACTGAAAGCCACTGAGCAACATATCAGCTTTGCTATGTTGAACTTCTAGCAGAGTTGTGCCCTTTTCTTCTTTCGGGGGTGAATATTGTCCTCTCCGTGGATAGTTAAAACTGTCCCGTTCTTTATCAATTTTAGTTTTTGGTGAAGGGTAGACGGTTGTTAGGAATGTATACTGAAAAGCCTTGCTTTTTTTATTTTTTTTTATTATTCTTGATCTCTGTCATATTAATGAGAAACATTTGAGATGTTTTTGCATTCGTGATTTCATATTTATATTTGTGATGAATGAATGCATAGTCCGTATATTCTGTCCAGTATTTGACTCGGTGCATGCTGCATGGAAGATCGAGTCATAGGTTCTGATAGATTATACAGGTAGGCTCACAATCGCAATGGACCCAGACATTCTATTGGTACGATTGTAGCACATCGTTATAGTAGCTGGTCTTGGCTAGATCGAACGGGTCAAATTCAGGTTTTGAAAATTCGATGTTCGAGCTCGATGTGTTAGTGCACTTGGAGTGTATTGAGCGGGATCAACGGGATGATTAATTATATACTGACTATATGAATTGATCCACATCATGTATTATCATGTATTGCACAAACTCTTATTCCTGAAGAGATTAATTGATTATTTTCAGATAGTGTACAGTACTTTGAGTCATCAATGGTTGAGATTTCTTCCATGAGATCAATAATACTGACGAGTTGGGTACTGGCGTTGTTTGTCCGATAATCGATAATCAGCTAACAGAAATCACGTTCGACTTAGGTTGAGGAGTTCCCTCTCGTGTGCATTTCTTATAGGTTTGATTATGCTAAATCTGTACGGTGGGTCTTTGGATCCGGCATATCAAAAGGTTAAGCGGTGCGGTTGCGAGGAGAATAGGATAATTAAATCGGGTTACCAGTAATCCAATTTATTTATCGAGAATTCATATCTTAAACGTGGGGAGAATTCAGTACATTTGATAATTGGAAACTCAAGACATAATTTGAGTTAGGGTCGGGAGTTCAATCAATACCATTAGTGGAATAAGTTCTGGTTCGTGCGAGAAATGATCTAACTCGGGGACAGATTTAGGGATATTCGATTTTCTCGCACGGTTAGCCCGAGTCCTATACTTACTCGTGATCCCTCACATAGCTTTTTATATGCACGGATATTTTCTTATCGGTTTTGGTAATTATTTATTTTAACTTGAATGTCGGTTTTACCGCCGGAAATATTCGGAGATTAAATTAAATAATAGAGGGCGGTATTGGAATTTGGCTCACCTAGGGATCACTCCCTAGGTGGCCGGCCCTAATAGAGGTATAAGGATGTTTTATGGAAAATATATATCTTCTCCTTGGTTTTAGGGAAGAGATATATAGTTTTCATAGATAACTCAAGTGATATTTTTTTTAATATATATCACTAGGAGCAAAATAAGGAAGAATATCAAAGCCCTAGCCGCCCCCCTTCTCTCTCCCATTGTGTATTCCTTTGGTTTTGAGAGAGAGGTGTGAGATAGAAACCAAGAAGAGGAATACATGAAGATCCAGATCTGTGCCCACTCGCCGGGATCGTCGTGTGCGTCGGGATATACGCGAGAAGATCATTGGGTCATCTCGGATCGTTGTTCTGTATCAAAGAAACTCGAACAAGTTTCTTGAAGGTATATTTAATAATAATATATCTGTTTGATGTTATTATTTTTCATGAAAAACGCACGCGCCATTTTTTACGGTCACGGCGCCAGTTCTAAATTTTTCTTCCGCGTTTCCAACAATTGTATCAGAGCCAGGTTGCGGTTTTTCATGAAAAACCATTGTGCTAACATTTGTTTTGCAGCCTATGTCATTATGATCTGGTTAAATGTGTGAATGTATGGTTTATTTCATATCGTTTTTATTTAACCGTTTATCTCGGCGGTTTTATATCGAGATTAGATCGGTTGTACACCTCCTACGTGGGGTATCAGATTTTTACGATGTAAAATATTATTTTATTTACATTTTTATGGATCATTATTGTAATCGGATCACGTAAAACGAGGAACAAAAGTGAAGAAAAAAAGCAAGGCAGCGGTGGTAGGACAGTTCGGCCAGCAATGTTGCGCCATATTCGGAGTTCATTTTCAGAGCTTTTGGGGATATTTTTTGACCCGATTTTTTCGCTGAAATTAAGTTCAATCCGTTAACATTCCAACGGTGGTCCGATGGCGGCAAGGCGACGACGGCAAAGGGTTGAAATTTTTTTTCAAAGTTTGGTGCGTGCAGTGGCGCGCTACAGTAATTTTGGTACTTTGGAGATTTTTTCGGGGCACTTTGACTTTAAGTTTTGACGCGGTTTTTTGCAGACATCTATTTTGGGATGTTATCTAGCTCCAGTATTTTTTTGGGACACTTTCGGATCCGGAAAGGCGGTCAAACAGCAGCTGAAAAAAGGCGGCACAAGGCTGCCAAACACAGCAGATTTTTCGACAACTTAAGGGGCTGTTTGGGCTTCTTTTTCAGCATTTTTTCGGCGTTCCAGCGGTTGTCCGGGGCTGTGACGGTGGTCCGGGGGCTGAGGAAGAATGTCGAGTCTTTGACGGCTCGTTTACGGTTCCAAAATTCTAAACTTTTAATCTTTAGGAAGAAGATTGGGCCGACAAACTCGACGGTACCGATATAGGATTAATGTTTAATGAAAAGATGGCTTCGCTTCGAATGGTTGATCAGGGCTGCTTCATGATGGATTTCGGCGCACCAACCGATTGCACCAAACTTATCATCGACGCAGCTGCAAAAGAGGTGAAGAATTGGACCATCGAGTCTGATGATGTACACATTGTCTATCCTGAGTTCGGGATTGAGTCAGAGTCTATAGTCAAGGGGACATCTGTTGGTGCTCCTCTCCATGCTTTTGCCATCGAGTTTGTAATTCCCATTGTTCTCAATGAAATAAACAAAATTTTTGGTTACTCTGCTTTGTTTCATTTATTTCATACGCTTTTTGACAATTTTAAATTCGACGGGGATATTCCCGAAGAAATAAAACTTTTAATAAAAAGAGAAGAAAAAATACGTGCCCAACCAATAATTTTAAAAAATTTGTCAATAAATCTGGGTAATGAAACCAACCCGCAAAATGTTGAAATTGGTTATTCTTTATCCTTAGTTGAAAAAGAACAACTAATTAATAATTTTATTAAAAGAATTTATAGATGTATTTGCATGGTCTTACGAGGATATGTCCAGAATTGATCCTGACATTGTCCAGCATTGTATTCCCTTATACCCTGATGCTAAACCGGTCAAACAAAAATTAAGGTGAATCCTACCAGAATGGGCTCTGAAGATCAAAGAAGAAGTTGCCAAGAAAATCAACGCTGGATTCCTAATGGTAATCGAGTATCTGAAATGGGTGGCCAACATTGTTCTGGTTTTAAAGAAAGTTGGTCGTATCCAAGTCTGCGTGGATTTTTGGGACTTCAACAAGGCTTGCCCGAAGGACGATTTCCCATTGCCACACATTGACGTCTTAGTAGACAGTACAACGGGGCATGCCTTACTGTCATTCATGGATGGATTCTCCGGATTCAACCAAATTTTAATTCGGAGTATAATAGAAAGACGACATTCATCACACCTTGGGGGACCTACTGTTATCGCGTGATGCTATTCGGTCTAAAGAATGCAGGGGCAACCTATCAAAGGGCTGCCACTACTCTACTGCATGGCATGATACATAAGGAGGTCGAGGTGCATGTAGATGATATGATAGTCAAATCCAAAGATCGGGATGGCCACATCACAGCACTGCAAAAGTTCTTTGAAAGAATTCAGAAGTGCAAGATGCGACTCAACCCACAGAAATGTGCCTTCAGAGTTATTGCCAGAAAGATGCTCGGATTTATGATCACTCAACGGGGCATCAAAGTCAAACCTTCAAAGATTAAAGTAATTTTAGAAATGCCTCCTCCGAGGACCGAGCGAGAAGTCAGAGGTTTTCTGGGTAAGATACAGTTTATCAGCCGATTCATCGCGAAACTGATAACTACCCGCGAGCCGCTCTTTTGTCTGCTTAAGAAAGGAGTCAAGTTCAAATGGGATCAAAAATGCCAAGATACCTTCGATGCTGTGCGACAGTACCTACAAAACCCTCCTATTTTAGCATCTCTCGAACCTGATAGGCCACTGATCCTCTATTTGTTAGTGATTGATTCAGCTATAGGATGCATGTTTACACAAGAAGGAGAAACCAGAATAAAAAAGGCCGTCTACTACTTAAGCAAGAAGATGATCGGGCCAGAAATACGGTATATGCCGCTGGAGAAGACATGTTGGGCCTTGGTTTGGGCTTCCCGAAAATTAAGGCACTACATGTTATCTTTCACAGTGAACATCATCTCTCGGATGAACCCGTTGGAGTACCTATTCAAAAAGTCGACGCTAACAGGAAGGTTGGCTCGATGGTTGCTGCTATTATCTGAGTTTGATCTCCAATATGTCACCCGAAAGTCAGTCAAAGGCAGAGCAGTGGCAGAATTTTTGGCCGACCAACCAGTTGAAGGGGATGAAGATATAGAGTTCCAGTTTCCTGATGAACAACTGATGAAAGTCGGGGATGATAAATGGACTCTATATTTTGATGGCACGCCCAATCAGTACGGCTATGGAATAGGAGTCCTTCTTGTCACTCCCGATGAATCGCACGTTCCGCTATCTTTAAAGCTCAATTTTGAAGCACCAACAATCAGGCTGAGTATGAAGCATGTTTAGCTGGATTTGAGGCAGCCTTAGAACTAGGGACCAAGAAACTGAAAGTCATTGGAGACTCAACACTGGTAGTTTCACAAGAAAGAGGAGAGTGAAAGGTCAAAGATTTAACCTTAATTCTCTACTATCAAGAACTAGAAAAACTAATACCATGCTTTACATCGGTGATTTTTACTCATGTACCAAGACTGCAGAACAAGTTCGCCGATGCACTGGCCACCCTAGCATCCATGATTGACATACCACCCGGAGTTCGGATGAGACCTTTGATAATTGAGCAGAAGAGGAAGCCGACATATGAGATGACAACCGATATTGAAGAAAGCACTGACGAACTTCCATAGTACGTTGACATTCGAAACTTCGTAGAGAAGGGAGAATACCCAAAGTGTGCGAGCAAAAAGGACAAAAGGGCAATACGACGACTATCCGCGTAGTTCACGGTGGTAGACTGTACAAACGAGGACATTTTGGGGTTAATAAGCTGTGCGTAAATGCAAAAGAAGGTCAAGAACTGATGAAAGAAATACACGTAGGAGTCTGTGGGCCACACATGAGTGGAAATATGTTATCCAAGAAGATCTTACGACAAGGATATTTTTGGATGATAATGGAGACAGATTGTATACGATTTGTACGGAGGTGCCATAAGTGCCAGATTCACGCAAACCTTATGCACGTTCCCTCGTCTCAGCTGTACAACCTGACGTCACCATGGCCATTTTTTAGTGTGGGGCATCAATGTGATTGGCAGAATAACACCGAAGGCATCCAATGGACACGAGTTTATCTTAGTGGCCATTGATTATTTTACGAAGTGGGTGGAAGTAGCTTTCTACTCGGTATTAAAGGCCTCCCATGTCGCTAAGTTTATCCAACAAAACATCATTTGCCGATACGGGGTACCGCATGAAATTATCTCGAATAATGGCTCACATTTCTAAGGAGAGGTTCTAGATCTTTTTAAGGAATACCGGATAGTGGCTCATAAGTCCTCACCATATCGACCGCAAACCAACGGAGCAGTCGAGGCAGCAAACAAGAACATTAAGAAAATCTCGCAAAAGACAATCAACTCACACAAAGATTGGCCAGAGCACCAACCATTTGCACTTTGGGGATACCAAACGTCAATTCGAACTTCAACAGGAACAATGCCGTACTCTTTAGTGTACGGGATGGAAGCCGTGCTTCCCATTGAGGTGAAAATCCCCTCACTAAGAATAGTGGCCGAGTCCAATATCTTAGAAGCAGAATGGCAGAGGAACCGGATGAAAGAGTTGCTCTTGTTTGATGAAAGAAGACTACAGGCCCTATTTCATGTACAAGGTTACCAAAGGAGGATAACTCGGGCCTTCAATAAGAAGGTCAAGACTCGGGACCTCAGAGAAGGAGATTTGGTTCTCAAAGAAATCAGAGCTCCCATCTTCGACCCTAGAGGCAAGTTCAAGCCAAACTGGTCCAAACCGTTTCTGATCAAAACGATCATGACTGGTAGTACAGTCAATATTATGAACTTGGATGGTAATGTGTTCTCCACTCCAGTTAATCTCGATCAGCTCAAAAAATACTATCCATGAGGTAAAAATAAGACAAAAATAAAAGCTCACTGAGTTGAAAACTGAAAAAGCAACTTAAGCAAAAGTTAGAGCAGCTCGCAAAGCCAAAAATCCGAAAGGGCGACCTTAGCAAAAATTAGGGCATCACAAAATGAAAGTGTCAACACCCGAGAAAAAATCGAGCCCAAACTACGTTATGGCCTAGTTTAATCTTTTTGGGATACGTAGGTCGCTTTTTTAGGGAAGTCCGGCCACATTCTTTGTCTCTAACCATTTTGAATCTAAATAAGACCAATGTAAATTAATTTTTGAATTCTGATAATGCAGTCATTAAAATTTTAGATAAATTTAAACCATCTTAAACATAAAAGAGGGAGTTTGTCATTACTTCGATAAGAATTACAAAGTTTTGAATAAAAGAAGGGGCACGCAAGTCCCAAACTCTACAAACAAAATAAGGAAAAACTATGAAATTTTCGAAACAAAGCAAGAGGCCTCAAGTTCTCCTTCTTTTTGCTACTTGTGTCCCTTCTTCTTTATCTTGTTTCTCCCGATCCTGCATCAGCCATGTCTAGTATTCAGCGAAAAGATCAGAACACTGCAACTCATGCATCTCCATAATTGAATGGAAAGGCCAGGCATCCTGATATGATGATAAAAATGGAGCCCGTAGTATGGATGGAAACAGACGGCCTCGAATGCTGGGGAAGATGATCTGGTCGTGACCAAACTGCCGCATAATCCGACGGGGGTAATAGAAGGTAGTCCGACGCAAGCCGACCAGCAGAACACCAGGGTGATCCGTAGTGGTCAGAGTCATAGCCAGAATCGGCCACCAAGAGCACTGCCAGGTAATGTCTGGACCAGTCAGAGAAAAAAGATACTGTTACCAAGATGCCTCTGTGTCGCATATCTGATAACGCGGGCGGTAAAGGAAAGCAGCAGCATTGTGCCTATTAGTGGGAGGCTTTTGCACAAGGTTTATCTTCTCCATCAGCCAGATCTACAGCAAAAGTTAGAACAATAAGAGAAAAGCTTTGCAGTATGACAGAGAACTTGATGTAGAGGAAGATGTTAAGCTCACTTGGAGAAGTAAAGGGCCGCCAGCAAAGCTGGTGGTCTCGCCACGATGAACAGCGTCCAAGCCCAGCATTGTCTCGGCCAGAACCAGGGGCACAAAGTCCTTCCCCGTCTACATTTGACCAGCAATGTCAACCAGGGACAACTAACCCACCTGTTAGGAGGGACAATGAGATACTGGGCGAGGAGGCAGAAGCAAAGTGCATAACGACACCATAGCTGAAAGTCGAGATCAATGAGGTCACCAGTAGGATGAAACCTCTCAATAAGCCACAGGATGTCAAGACATTCACTCGAGGTCAGAATAGAAGCCTCCATCCTGGATAAGCCACAAAGTTGCGTCACCTGCTGCCGAACTGAGGGGAAGGGAGTAGGAACGACAACAGAACTCCGTGGAGCCAAATCCAAAATGACAGCAAACTCCTCCGCAGTAGGGCAAAGCTCTTCAAGGCCAAATCAGAAAACATGGGACTGTGAGTCCCATAGTTGAACGGCAACCTTCAACAATGGTTCGTTAATCTTCACGACCATAAGATGAAACAAAGAGTTGATCCCAAAAGAAGCAAAGTTCAGACGTTCAATGTGGGAGAATGCCTCAATCCATGAAGAAAGTGGGGTAGCCATCTAAGTATAAGGAATAGAAAATGAAGCCTCCAGGGCTGTATTTATAAGGCAAGAAAAGGCAGAAAACCAAAAATTTGGCAACAGGCACACTCATTGTGGGGGCCGCCACCTTGAAATTGGTAACTGCTCACTTGAAAAAGCATAGTATAATGACATCATCACTTTGATCAGGCGGCCGCCATGTTTAAATATGGCAGGTATATTCAATTTGTATGTTTTTGTGGCTTGTGTAAAGTGCTGACATTCGTATTGTACATACAAGACAGTTTGCGCAGTAAATAAGAAAGAATCACACAGTAGATGAACATCAAGCAATAAAATGGCACGAAGGCCCCAAAAATGCAGTGTAGTGTATCAGAATGTAAACTGGGTCACCCAGGCCCAATAACTAACAAAACTGGGGCACGCAGGCCCATGGATCAAATATATGTGTATCAGATTGGGGCACGCAGGCCCATAAAAAGTAAATATAAAGACAGAGGGGGAAAAGAGCTCTCCCTTTCAAAGATGCCTCAGACGAACCCGGCGGGAAGGACCAGCCTCCCTTGAGCTATCATCCACAAAAAGCCTATCGAGATCATCACCGCTGCCAGAAGAAGAAGATACGACACTGGAACGACTCCTAGCGGAGAAGACAGATCCCCTCGAGCGAGCCCGGGAGGATGCACGGGATCCACGGCCTCGAGCCGGGACCGAAACAGGTGCAGGAGCAGGAGTAGGGGGTGGAACAGCAACAGCTATAGGTGGCTATCAAAAGAGCCAAAAATAAAATAAGAAAATAGTATAAAGGAGAACAAAGAGATCAAAAAGGATCCCAGCTGCACGCAGGGCAGCATCCTGCTGGCGGACAAGGGTCCGCAGACCGCACATCTCCAGCATGAGATGGTCCAGCCAAGCCTGATCCGTCTGTTGAGAAATAATACAAAACTGAGCAGTCTACGAAAGAAGGAAGTACAAAAAAAGAGGTAACGCAAAAGAAGAAACCTGTGCATGTACTGGCTGGAACTCTGGTGCTAGAGGAACCGGGATAGGAATATCGAAAGGATACCCATCCATGAAGGAAGATACAGTCCAGGGTATCTCGGCACCCCTAACCCTATCCCCACCAGTCGGACCAGCATCAGCAGCAGTAGGACCAGCATCAGTAGCTGCAGCAGCACCAGCACCAGCACCAGCACCAGCAGCTTCCAGAGTCGATCCCCTCCTCCTACCGCCAAGGCTAGCTGGGCCGGGACCTAAGGGACCCATCAGATGGGCCCGGGCCCAGGCTGTATATTCTTCCTCCACCACGAGCAACTCCATAGCCGGGGTCCCCACTGTCTCTAGGGGAAGGTCGACCCGGCCCAAATGATCGGTCCGACGCATGCAGGCTAGAGGAACCACCGGTATGCGAAAATGATCCAAGCTGAGCGACTGGCGGACCACCCGCTCTCCTAGATAATACTCCCTACCAAATGGACCCTCTAGCAGGATCCGTTTAGAAGTAATATCCCGGTTGCGCATCAAGTCTGCGCCGAGTCGATCCTCTACTCCTCTCTAGACATCCCAGTGGACCTGCAGTAATTCAAGGTACAGTACATTGCAATAAATAGTAAAAAGAGAATGATCAGTATGCAGTACAATAACCAGTATGCAGTACCGTGCAGTGAACGAGAACAATGATCAGTGTACAGTGCAGTGAACAACCGTGAACAGAATACAATACGGTAAAAATAGTAAAATGATACCTGGTCGGCGGTCTATGTCCTTCCCTCCAGCCTTCTTCTCCTTTAGCCCACGGGATCACCGGGCTGCTCGGGGAATAACCAGAGGGTCTGCTGTAGAGTTTGTCGGAACATGAAGCCCAAGGAACTCGTAAGTCCATAGCTGCAATGAAGAAGGCATCAATCAGTAAATAATGGATAACAGGAGAATGGAAATGAATGAAAAAATACAGGAATTAAATCATACTTCCCAGACCCTCTAATATCCCCCGATGCTAAGCTCTTGGGGAAACTGGATCAGTGTCCACATAAACCCATAGAGAGTGGTAAGGGCAGCTCCTCCCCAGTCGAATGAAGTAACCCGGTCCAAATGAGCAGGAGCGCCAAGGTAATGCAAATGAATGGTATTCTCCTTGTTCGAAAATAAGGAGGTACCAAACATATACATCAAAAAGCCCTGGGCAACCCACTCGAAGTGGCGGGGATCAAAGTAGTGGAAGTGGCAGAAGCGCGCGAAGAACCAGGTGTATCAAACCCGGTCTTTGTCTATCTGCACAGGGATGGTTCCAAAGAAATATAGTAGCTCGTCGGCAGACCGAGCTATGGATGGATCAAATGGAATGGGCGCTCCTCCAACCCGTATACCGGTAATTAGCGCGAAGTCGAGAGGCTTCACAATAGCCTCAAAGGTGGTGAAATGAAAAGTGTTGGTGGTATCCCACCACCGCTCAGCAAGAGCCGTCAGCCAGACCCGGTTATTGTTCGTCTTACCGAGCAGGGGTATGAATCGAGCAAAGCCGGAGGCGTCAATAATGACCCGGCTAGGAGCAGGGAGGGCATCATACCACTCCAACACCTCTCCGGATGCAGAACCTCTGAAACTTCAGACGTAATGACTGACCTGAAAAGAACAGATCAAGCATATGAGATATGCAGCCAATAACCAAATCTTTCAAGCCCTAGAAAAAAGACTAAGCACCATAACCCTAAGTTTGTGTGTATGTGACGACCCTTCAGTTTTCTCAAACCCTGATAAATTATGCAATTTTTCTAACCTTAGGTTCGTGTGCATGTGACGACCCTTCAATTTTCTCAAGCCCTGATAAATCAAAAAAATTCCCTAACCCTAGGTTCGTGTGTATGTGACGACCCTTCGGTTCTCTCAAGCCCTGATAAATCAGGCAAATTTTCTAACCCTAGGTTCGTGTGTATTCTCTCAAGCCCTGATAAATCAGGCAAATTCCCTAACCCTAGGTTCGTGTGTATGTGATGACCCTTCAGTTCTCTCAAGCCCTGATAAATCAGGCAAATTTTCTAACCCTAGGTTCGTGTGTATGTGACGACCCTTTGGTTTTCTCAAACCCTGATAAGTCAGGTAAATTTCCTAACCCTAGGTTCGTGAGTATGTGACGGCCATTTGATTTTCTCAAGCCTTAATAAGTCAGGCAAATTCCCTAACAATAGGTTCGTGTGTACGTGACGACCCTTCGATTTTCTCAAGCCTTAATAAGTCAGGAAAATTCCCTAACCCTGGAGGTTTGTGTGTACGTGACCTTCGGTTCTTTCAAACTCTAGTAAAAGACTAAGAACCCTAAACCCTGGTATGCCAGGCAGATCTCTACCTTTTTGTGTCAATATATATATATAAAATAATAATAATAAAAAAAAATAGAGGCAAAGAAAATCTCCCATTTAATGTTGGTTTTTTGCCCATTTTGTCCCAATTTTTTACAATTTTTAGGATTTTCATAAAATTTTTAAGAATTATCTCAAAATTATTTATCATTTTTTAGGATTTTCTTAAAATTTTTAGAATTATCTTAAAATTGTTGTTCAATTTCTATAATTTTTTAAAAATTTCTTCAATTTTCTAAGATTTTCTAAGATTTTTCTAAAAATTTGCCCCAAGTTTCTACAATTTTCCTTGATTTCTTAAAAATTTTCAATATTTTCGAGAATTTTTCTAGAATTTTTTTTAAAAAAAAAGGGTTTTCTAAGATTTTTCAAAATTTTCTAGAATTTTTTCTAGAATTTTTATAAAAAAACAAA
>JAOTRH010108688.1:0-15463 GCA_034768845.1 Heliamphora exappendiculata | reverse complement strand
CCGAAGATCGTGGAGCCGTTTTATCCTGGGAGAGTGACGCCGGTGAAATCCCTACAACACCCTCGGTAGGCGGCGAAACATTCTTAAGGAAACTGCGATTGCAGGACTCAGTTTGCAAATTCCATTTGTGTTATTTCATTTCCTGTAATTTTAGATTATTTAATTTGTTGAAAGTTTAATAAAGATATATTTTCTGGATCCCCGAGCATGTATTTTATTTCGGCGTTAGATAATTCTCCCAACAATTGCTACTGTGTCCAGACCGATCGATCATTCTTAAACACATTTCGATTTTAAATTTGTCTTCTGCAGAAATCATACACCTATGTCGCCCACTTTTCAGCCCTCTCCAATGCTGTTCGAACGTCCTACCGAGCATATATATCAAGATTCGAGATATCAAACCAACAATCTGATGTCGTCACTCTCTACCATTTGATCGGGTTGTTCGGAGAGGATTTTTTTTTATTTTCTCTCGATTCATCATGTAAAGAAATTAAATAGCATTAATATTCTTTTGAAAAAATATTTTCAAGACGGGGTAAAATAGAGTGTCAACAACTTGCAATTCATATTGTTCAATGGATTGATTTCTCCTTGTTCACAGGCATAAGCATATCGTTAAAAAACCTATATTATTATGTTCTTGTGTTTGTTTGTTTTTTTTTAATTTTTTGTATGGACCGAAACTAACGAGAATCCTATTAAAACTCTTTTAGAGAAATCAAATTTATGTATTCGAGATCTCTTTGGTTTGATATTATTTCAACAATTAAATAAAAACTATTGAATGGATGCAAACAAACTAAAAACTCAAAAATAATTCAAACTTTCTGCCATATTCTCACATGTCTAATCACAAATCAAGAGTGAACTATTATTTTTCGTGACCCTTAACTGTGACCTTAACTATTCTCTCATCTGCCTCTAGAATTCTTACATCGTGAAAGATAAAGCCTTAACTGGAAGGGAGCTTAAGGGCATATAAATAGTCTAATAGAGATCTTAGGAGTAAATAAGATTCAAAAATTTTATGTAATTAAAATTTTTTAATTCATTTCAAATTAAATTATTAATTCTACTAATTATAATTCACACTACTAAAAAATTATAATTGTATTTTTATTCTTATTTTAAATATTATTTCGAGCTCCATGTTATATTAAATATACTCATTGATTAAATTAAATTACAGATAATTTTATTTAATCGATCGCTTTAAATTTACTTAATACTTTTCACTTAGCTTATTCAATATATCATAAGCAAAATTTACATGCAGAATTTAATATAGTGAAACTAATAATGTTCCTCAATGGGGTATCGTCAATTCTTATAATTACGCGTAAATTTCGTTAATAATTAATATTTATCATACACGTAAGACTATTATTCGATTCACCAAATTTATTAACCTAAGAATGATTGTACTCTTTTATGAATTAAAATAATAAGCACTAAATATATGTATCTATTAATTATTATGAAATTAAGAACATAAGTATTTATAATAATCATGAGATAATAATTATTTTATATGATTATTATAAAAATAATTATTCTAAAACAATCTTGTTCAATACACATTAAGTGTACTAATACAATGAATTAGAACTATACCATACAAATTGAGTCGGTACAAGTGAATTTGTCCAATATAATCGGTACAAGTTAATATTTTAATGACTAATAACAAAAACTAATAACAAAAATTAAAACTAATTTTGATGACTTAAAACTAATTTTTTGTAATTATAATTTATACTTAAAACTAATAACAAAAATTAAAAACTACTAAAAGTAATTTTGTCAATACTATAAGGGAAATGCGCCGTCTAATTACAAATAAATTCCTCCAATTTTGATACACAGAATTAAATCAAAGACAAAATATTACGTATATCAAATCTTTATACGAGAATAATGAGCGTGGGCAAGCTCATTGTACAATGATAAGTACCATACTATCATTTTGCAATGAACAATAGATAGACATGTTACTTTTTGTTTTTTTGTTTTTTTGTTTTTTTATGTTTTATGGTGTTGGAGTCACTTTTTGTAGATTTTAATTAATTTTTTAAGATTAATTTCACTGTCCATTAGCAGAAAGATCTAATTAAACTAGAGCCTTGTATTAACAGTAAAAATTTAATAGTATCTTAAAATCTTAAAAAGATCAAATTCTCAAATTCTAAGCTTTAATCACAAAGTGTTTGGCATGTTAGTTTTGATAACTCTAACACTACTCACTACTCATACAAAAGTAAGAAGTCTATTGTATAAATTAGTCAAGAGTCAGATTTATACCGTTGGGTAAATCAGCATTAATACTGTACTATTGGTTAAGTTACCCACTTTAAATCTCACATGAATGATTCAAACTGTTTATTTTGTTAACAAAATATATGAAACATCCATCTAAAAAATAAAATTAATCAAATATATTGTTAAGTACCTTGATGAATCATATTCATCTTAAAAAATTAAACAAAAATGGACTTTACCATTCAATTTTTGAAACAAATATGATTAGTTAAGAGTTTTATTTTTCACATGAATAACTTATACATTGAGATCGTTAAAGTGAGACCCCAAATGGGCCTCACACCAGACAACAACAACACGGTACTGCTGAGTAGCCCAATAGCAAACACGTTTGATTTTAAATTAATTTTCATTAAATTAAGGCACTATGTGAATTTAGCTTATGTTTGGTCTAATTTAATTTAAAAATTAAATTTTTAAAAAAGTCAACGGATTTGGCTTGCTTAAGGTGGGTTTTTTTTTATTTTTTTATATATATTTTTATATTTACTTTTTTTACAAAAAAAATTAAAAAACCAAAAAATCTTTAAAAAAAAAAAAAAACTAATCTAAAGATAGGCTTACTCTTTTAACACCCAACCACCTCCCCGTCCCTACAACCTATTTGCTCTTAACGTATTCAAATAAAAGGTTTGAAATGCCATGGTACAACTAATTAAAACTGGTCGGTACAACCTCTGAATCATTTTAATTAAGCATGGGGACTTCATTTGTTAGAATTGCATGATTAGTCAATGAAGACAACTCCCTATAGCACAAGGAGTGAACGGCAAGCCTCCGTTTGATTTAAAAAGCATAATGGCTTTAGAGTTTTCTTTTGTCTTTTTTTTTTTATTTCTTTTTGATTTTTTAGTTTGATTATTTTATTTTTTCAGTTTCTCGCGATGCTAGTAATCAAAAAAGTATGCATGTTCGGTTTAAAGTTGATTTTTTTATCCAAAGACGAAAAAATACTACAATTCTAAAAAGCTCGGTAAGTTGGCTCCTCTTCTTATCTAACTTTCTTCTATTTTTTGTCTTTTTTTTTTTACTTTTCTAATCCCTTGTAATAAAAAGAATCTAAAAAGAATACTCATTTAGATTGACACTAAAAAAACAAATCACCTAAAAAACATAATGTATATAAAAAATTAAACCAAACCCACGATTGGTTGACATAATAAAAATAATTAAGTTATGTCCACTATCAATAACAAAGGAAATGTACACACTTTAGATTTAATCACCAAGCATTTTTTAATTAGCTTCCCTTCTTTTTTGGCCATATCCCATATTCAAATTCATTAATGTCATACATTTCTTCTTGTTTTCAACAATGAGAAATTCTATAATTTTATATATCGATATAACAAGATAAAATAACTTAATATCATATTTATTTAAAAATATTTATTGATACTATTTTTTCTCCAACAAAAAAGTAATTTACCTTTTATTTTAATCTTTTTTTGTTTATATTTTTTTACCTCCATAAATTAACAAATTAACAAAATTATATTTTTTTAACTAAGTGTTTTAAAATTACCTAATTAACTACTTATTGAATTAACAATATTAATTTATATTACTCTTAAATTAACAAAATTAAATAATTGAATATTTTTAAATACGTGTCATAACTAATTTTTTAATGTGTCCAATATATATATAAATGACACTTATTTTCGGCTATGACGGTGTAATATATACGTTAACGTTATTATTCGCTCTAAGCTAACACTTAAATTATGCAGTTAGGATTGGGATATGACACCAAGCATATTTCTCCAATTACTACTAAGAGACTAGGCCTTGTTTGCTTTGTTGATAAATCAGAGATTAAATTGTTTGTTTGTTGGACTAAAAATAAAGAAAGACCCACATATTTTTTTAGTACATTTATTTAGAGTTAATTTGGCAATCGGCTTTAAAATGATTTTTTTTTACTTTAAGTCAAAAAATTAAAAAGTTCGTTTAGTTAGGATATGTGTAACTTTTAAGTTAAAGGTTTAAAGTGATTTTAAGTCAAAAGATAAATTTTTTTGGTTAAAGTAGTTATAATATTTAAAATTTTAATTTTAAATAATTTTATATTCAATAATAATCTTATTTGGTATATTTTGACGAGAAAATTTTGAAAGTACATTTTTTATAAAAAATAAATGTGTATAAAAAAAGTTATGATATTTTTAAAAAATATATAAAAAATTATGTGAAAAAGAAAATAGGCATAAATGAAATTTTTTGACTTTTTAAATTTTTAAGCAAAAAAAAAATCAACTTTAAACCGATTGCAAAACGAGGGCTTAGCCAACTAACTTCATCGTCTTTTATAATTGAATAAGTTGTACAATATATAAGAATTAAATGCAGAGATAACTAATATTATTGTGAATGTAATGTTGTAGGAGATTAAAACTTTGGACCATTTTCATAAGCATTAATAAATGTATAATGTGTATAGACGTCTCTACCAAAGTAAAAGGTAAAATCCTATATAAATAGATTTTTTGCACATGATTTTCGTATAGAATGACTCATAGTGAGTGTTATTGCAATTGAGCATATGGTAAAAATTAATTATTTTTTTTATTAAAAAATATTAAAAAACCTAAATGTGTTACAAATTCGATATAAATTCCATCAAAGATGTACATTATATGTAACAAGACTTATTTTCAAGAGAAAATAACCCCAAGCAGAGAGGAGAAAACCCACTCACAATAAGTATTGGGATTTAATCACCAATCTTTGAACACAATCAGAAGCAAAATATCCATGCACAAAACGGAGAAAATAATCAACACTAAAACTTAAGTTGTTCGACCCACACCGACTTACGTCCACAAGCGAGAGAATAAATATTTTATAGTATATCGTATGTGAAAAAGTACAAAATCACTTCCTAATCTCTACTAGCTATCCTTTGTATTATTCTTACCATTTTTCTCTAAACTTATAGCTCTATAAAAGTGTAATATTTATAGACACGCAATGAAACCTTAAAGCCCATAAGCCTACATAATTTTAACCCTTATACAAACTGAACTTTCTAGTGGGCTCCTAATTCCATCCCAACTCAATTACATGTTGATCAAAATTAAATAGAAATACGGGCCATGTAAAATATAGAACAATCTAACCCAACAATCTCTGTATTGACCTGAATTCTGCAAACCACCCTAAAGATAATCAGCATCGATATCAATTTTATCGTTGTTATCGAACTGCCACCCTTGAACAGTATGGCCCACACTTCTACACCGAGATGCCCACACCCCTACCCTAAATGACCCATAAAGCTTACTACTTTGTAGAATAACTTGGCTCCACCTCTCTCTATTTGTGCACACAATTAGAGAAATCACTACCACTAACCAAATCAAGAGCAATGGAGGCTCGATCGTTTCTACCAAGGCGTATAGCTTTACGTCAGATTAGGCGTATTAGTCTCGTTGCTCGGACATTTCTCGTGAACATCCAACAACTGTTGCTATTGCATTTTGCCTGTATCCTGCACACCATCCGATTTGCTCACATGTGCACTTGTACGACCTCACCGCTTTCGTGTACCCTTGCGCCTATACGTGTGCTTCTTCTAAATAATTATTCACCTTGATCTCTCTTACACTTTTTCAGTGTATGTCGCCTATCTGTACTACTCATTTGATGTCTAAAAGTAATTCTACATGTCATAACATTCCATATGAGTCTGTATAGGTTATCAATAATCTATCTCTATAATACATTCATGTTTCCCTTAGAAACCCAAAAAACTCCACCTCTTGTTGAGAACCTGCAGCCTCTCGAATCCAAGATTACGAAAGAAATTAAATTCTTTCTTAAATTTGGGACATGTTTAACCCTTGTCAAGATCAAACTAGTCCCATCAAACATGAAAACCATATTGTCCCTATACAAACAATGCTGCTCACTGCATTGTTAGTTATCTTGATAATACCCCAATCATATGACTGGTGCACATCAAAATATTCTCTGATTACACACATGTGAAACAAACATTCAGAATCTAATATCCAATCTAATTTTTTCATACTTGAATTAATTGTGATCACATCTACTTCCTTATGGTTAGGGCCATCTGTAACCACAATCTCTGATGATTCTCCATTTCTCTTGTCTGCCTTATAGTTCGGATAATTTTTTTTTCAGATGACCTTCTTTGCCACAATAGTAATATGTTATATTGTAACTCTCAACTTTGAACGACCCTTCTTTTTAAACCTCTTTTGCTTCACTGTTGTCTTGCTTCTAACTTCCCTATTGCCTGATATAACCATGATCCTCTCTCCTAATGATCTATCACTCTAGATCTCTCTTCTTCAACATTTCATGTGATATAAGAGCAGCAACAATCTCATTTAAACTAAGAATATCTTTACCAAATATTAGTGTTGTCCTTATATACTCGTATGATGAAGGTAAAGAAAACAATATGAGAATTTCTTTATTCTCATCCACGATTTTAGCGTCAATAGAATCTAATTTCACTAATATCTTGTTGAGCTCGTCCAAATACTCTATAAAATTCGCTTATTCTATTATCTGAAGTGCATAGAGTTGTTTCATTAAAGACAACCGATTCGTCAATATCTTTAACCTTTACCTACTCTGCAAATTAGCTCAAAGTTTTATCGAACCACTTTCATTAATGATTTTTCAAAGGGTGCTATTTCTAAGATACACCTAGATCGTACTGTTCACCTAGTCTCTCATCCCTTCCCACTCTACATCCTTATTGTTTTTTATGTTTTTGATTTTTCTGAGAGCCTTGACTGGCCTCTCGCGCGTCAAAATAATATTTACCCTTTGTTTCCATAAGATGAAGTCGTTGTGGCCACCAAGGAGCTCAATTACAAAATCTAAACTCTTCAACACCATTAGCTTCCTATTTGACTATCCTTCACAATCTGAACTCGATAAAATACCAGATATGTGCAACCATTGTCACACACAACTTAAATTGCCTCTAATATACCCGATCACTCCTGATTGTCTTTGATTACATTCAATCAATTCCAATTTGTATTGATATGTCCAATCCAACCAAGCAGTGCAAAATACAAAAATTTTAACCATACCAATGAATCTACAACACTGAAAAATCTTAGAAGATACATTTTTCTTTTATTTTTTGGTTATATACATAAGCTGGTATAACAAAATAATTTCAAGTCATCGATTTTAATAATGTTGTCACACTAAATCGCAACCCTCGAAGGCTTGAACCAATTAAATCCACCACATAAGCAATGCACGATGACCTAATCGTATTTCCCAAATTACGCACGCTAAACAGAGCCAACTAATGCAAACTTATGCTTGATTTTGGCGGCTTATCAACATGCTGGTTTGCCTATTTTGATCCTCGCTTGATTTTGTAATATCTATTTTTTTCTTGTGCAATTAATAATTTGATCTATATCGAGCAAGACCCCAAAAAAAATTTGATGCTACAATCTCCTACCACAGTTTTGAATAATCAATTGTTGGCTTTGATACTACTTGTTGGATTTAATTACCAATCCCTGAATGCAATCAAAAGCAAAATATTGATAAAGAAAACAGTGAAAATAATCAACACCAGAACTTACGTGGTTCGGCCAACATCGGCCTACATCTAGGAGTAAGAGAGCAAATATTTTACTATATCGTATGTAAAAATGTACAACTATTTTCTACTCTCTACCATCGATCCTCTATATTATTTTCATCATTTTTTTTTCTAACCGTAGAGCTTCATCAAGTATCCTATTTATGAGCACATCATGAAATCATAAAAATTCGTAAATCCATATAAATTTAGTTACTAGTGGACTCATAACTCTACCCAACCCAATTATATTTAGACAATAAATAAATAAAAAAGTAGGCCCAGCAGAATATAAGATATTCTAACCACACAAGGCAAAACCAAAATTTTATTAAGGGGAACACAAACCTTTACATATAAAAGACTACAAACCTCAAGGCAGGATAAAAGTTGATTATTGAAAACAACCTAAAAGTATCAAAATACAACTTTTCAAAAACTAAATTTTAAAAGTTAATTTTGACCCATAAGCGAAAATTAATAATTTCTTGGAGAGATGACTTAGCTACGAGAGAGGCTTGGTACTATGGAATTTTAAGAACGTGTTATGAGCTAAGAGAATCTGTGTGTCGTCATGAGAAAGATACCTAAATAGTTTTTGTTTGAAAATCCATACCCTATTACGTGCGTAACATGATATTACTGACCTAATCGTTCAATACTATGTCGTACTCAAATGTGATATCAAAATATAATTATCACAAATTTAAATTTTTTATCGTGTAAGTATTGTACAATAATGGTTTAACGATTAAATATAAGTGGTAACTTAGTAATTGAATAATAGAGAATTTTTTTTGGTCTTCCATGCTATCCCTTTACTCACCCCTCTCTTTTTTTTAAAAAAAAAACCCTCTTCCTTTTCTTTATAATAAGGTAACATACAGTTCTCAATTCAGAACAACTACTTCAATAATCAACTAAGCTCAAAAAGTTAGAATAAGGCGTCAACTTATACAAGATCTTGCCCGAAAAGATGAAAAAGAATTCATGCCTTTAGAAGTTGATCTCACTAAACTACACTTGTAAGCTTGACATGAAAAATAGAGCCAAATGGAGTCAAAGGCCGAGCCTCATTCAGCCGGGGGGACAACCATACCAATCCAAGTAAAGCAACTAAAAGCCCACTCTACCTTTTATTTTCATTTTTTCTTTTTTACCTCAAACTTCGTTCTTCAAAGAGACCCATTGTATTTTTTTGCGTTTTAACATAATTTTTAATTTACGAAAAGTTAAAAGTTGTTGCTATAAGCATCAACAAACACCCCCTAGATCCAGGTTGGTAGAATTATTTATTTTCTTTTTTTATTTTGTTTATTTTTATTTTTATTGTCTTTTTTCATCGTTTGATTGAAATATTATACTTTTCTAATTACTCTAATCGAGATGAGCCTAAAAAATAATTTTTTTAATCAAAATATAAAAAAAGACAAAAAAGGCAATAAGACGATTTATATTTTTCTTATTTCTGTCTTTAGAAAACTTTTTAAGTCTTTTGATTAAATCTTTTTAATCTTTTTTATCTACTAATTATAAATGTTTACCCATTTGAACTAACTGTCACAATTTAGCACAAACAGGGCCATAATCTTAACATAAAGACTGTCACATTACTCATGAATGGATTTTTTTGAATGAACTGGGCATTCTAATCAAGAAGGAGATAATATAATATAATATAATATAGTGCCTTGCAATAGAGTATCAAGAGCCTGTACAGAAAGCTACAGAAAATTGCTTTGCCAAAAAGAGCTTTCAATTTCCACTTCTTGTTTTTTTTTTTAATAAAAAAAGTTAAGAGACTTAAATGTATTAAAAATTCGATATAAAATCGAATAAGAAGGTACATCGAATTCAAAATAACTCTTCAAATAAAAAAATTGAATAAGAAGGTACGTCGAATGCAAAATAACTCTTTAAATAAAGAGAAAAAAACCTCAATGTAGGAGGAAAAAAGTTCCACACAAGGAAAAAAAGCAAACCTCACCACAGGGAGGATCATAAAGAACTTTTTCGTCCTCCACCATAGTAGAGCTGAGCAGAAAGAACTATTCAGAGTCGGCTTGGTATAAAGGAATGGATTGCTGGGAGAAATATAACGCCATAAGAAATGCTCGGTGGTCCAAAAAATACATATTTATTAACTTTTAACGATTGCAATAAACAGAATTTACAGAAAGCAAAATTGTAAAAATAACATGAACAGAATATACAAACCGACTCCTACAAACGTAGTTTCCTTAAGAATGATTCACCGCCTACCAAGGGTGTTGTAGATTTTTTCACTGGCGTCACTCTCTCGGGATAAAATGGTTGACCCGAACGTTAGAACACCACCAAAGATCGGCTACTCGAACGCTCCTCGTCTGTCTTTCTCTCTCTCACAACAGACAATTGTAATATGATCTCTCTCTCTCTCTTTCTCCTCTCACTGTATTCTATTTTTCACACTCACCTCTTTTCTGTGCATTGTAGAATACTAAAGAAGTCTTTAAATATAATTTTCTCCATGAAAGGTTACCCCAAAATTCATGAGAAAAGTCATGAGGGAAATAGAAATCAATATGGAGAATCAATTGTTAATGAAAAGTATTAATTCTAAAATTAAATTTCCAATTGAATGGTCAATTCAATTGCTAATCATTTCTAGAATAATGGCCAAAAATTAATGTAGAAAATGGCCAATTGAATTTACATTATTTTCAACATGGATTTGAGGTCTTCTACGGCCTTGTCTTGCGCTTCGGTGCCGATGACATCCTCAAGGATGGGCTGGTTTAGAGCTTCTACCACCTACACCTGTTCAAATGGTTGCTGGGTCTATATAGCTGTCATGAAGCATTGTTTTGACACGATTTGATCTCTGTAGATTACCTACACTCCCATTGGCATAAGAAATTTCATCATCTTATGGTAGGTGGATGGGATGACTTTCAACTCGTTGAGCTGAGAGTGTCCTATGATGGTGTTGTATGCCAAAGGGACATCCACTACCAAGAAACTCGTGAGGACTTGGCCGATCCTGCTATGACCGACACTGTGACCCTTCTTAGAGGCCAGACCTAATGAGAGTTGAATCCAAGGATGGGGTGAGAACTGGGGTGAGATCTCTTTCCCCTATACCTAGCTTCTTGAACAAGCTGTAATACATGCTCTCAGCAGAGCTCCCCTGGTCCAGTAGGATCCTATTGACATTAAAATTGGGTAAATTAAAAGTTACAACGAATGCGTCATTGTGAGGGTGTTGGACTGTTCCCGTGTATTATTTCTTAAATAGATTTTGATTTCGGCAACCTCTTTTCTCGACCTCATGGCCATTGTCTGGACCTGCATTATGGTCGCTAAATGCTTAGCTTTCTGCATCTCCTCGTCATTCTCTCTTTGTGGCTAAGGTCTATGAGGCCGTTGATGATGTTGATCTGTACTATTAGGGCTATCCTTTAGGGTGTTCCTGCTTGGTACAACTCTGCTAGTTTATCCCTCGTAGCTTCCCTACCAATGAATTCCCCTAACTGCCCTTGGGCCGTTAGGTTTTCCAGATGTCTCTTTAGCGCCTTGCACTCCTTAGTCCAGTGGCCTATTTTCTTGTGGTATGAACACTTTCACCTGATTTCCTTCTTTATTTTCGTCTTCACCACCTCTTCCAACATTTTATGTGGTAGTATAAGTATGGTTTTCCTTGATCTACGGCAAGATGCTAAAGATAGGCTTCTTAAAGATCATGTTGGTAACTTCTCAGGCATTGCATACCTCTGTCTCAATTCTTACCAGGACGTCGAGCTTCTCATTCTTCATCTTCTTTGTCGGCCACATCAGACTGGCCCTTCTTTCCTCTTGCTCTTGTTGTACTGCGTCCTCTTCTATTCTAGCATGCTGCTCGAGCTTGATCATCAGGTTTGAGATACGCTTGGCCGATTTCTTGGTCAAAAAAGCTCAGAGCTTGCTTTTTAGGGCCAAGCCGTGTTTAAAAGTGACCACTGCTAACTTTTCATCGCAGCATTCAATGCCATTGTACATCTTCTAGTATCTTTGGGCATAATCTCGGAAGAACTCCCACTTTCTCCTTTTTAAAGCAAGTAAGGAGTTGATTTCTTTTGGAGTCTTCATTTTAGTGACAAACCAACCAACGAACGTGGCTGATAGCTCGGCCCAACTTCTATAGACCTAGTGAACAGCTTGTCAAACCACTGGAGCCCAACTTTGCCCAAGCTTAAAGGGAAAATTTTGCATATTAGTGCATCATTTTCGCTCCATATAGTCATTATTCGGCCGAAGTGACTGATGCAAGAGCGAATGTTGAGCTTTTTGTTGTACGAGGTAAACTTTCGCAAGGAGAAACTCCTAGAGGGCTCCAAGGCCTCTATCGTGCACCTAAGGGTGTGAATATGACTCTTTTGGGAGTTTTTAACTAAGCCCTAGTGCCACTTGCACCTTTTGGATACCTTGACTATGCGCCGCTTGTTTGAAAGCCATTCCCTCTGTTCTATACTCCCATGAGAAGATGAACAACCTCGACCTCCCGTTATGGGATGCTTTATGCTTATTTCAATCTTCGTGGGTGCAAAGTTATTTTCCATGTCACTCGCGCGCGAGAGGTGCTATAGCAAACTCTCTGATAATGTGCCCTACGACATTGTCCTTCTTGGGGTTGATGGTAGAGATAATGGAGAGGCTTCGGAGGACCTTTCTTCCCCCGAATTGGCTTTTGCTATTACCCTATGGACTAGGCTCTAACCCCCTGTTCTTTAGAACGACTTTAAGCTTTACGATTTCCACTCCCATGGCATTGAGGGTGGCATCCCAAGCGAAGTTTTGCTCCATCATTTTGGGAGATTCACGTGCTAGTCGCCTCTCGTGGCCGCGTTCAAGTTGGCGTTGGGGGAAATTCTCTCTGGGGCTCATTTGGTGGGAACATCATGGCTGGGTACGATGGGTTTAGCCCCCATTTTTGGTTGAAAGTGCTCTAGGCAACGTCGCCATAGAAATCTCCGTTAAGGCTTTAGCTAGCTCTTTCCACAAACAACATTAAATGTATGGGGGTGATTTCGTAACGGTGCAGAGAACGAAAACAACTAGGCCTCTTTGATGATCTCTTAGGCTGATTTGCTCCTAGAAAAGAGGAAAGGGATGAGACTACCCAGTAGGTTCATTACCGAAAAATCTCTCCAATGCTTAAGTCAGTGTCATATAAGATCAAAGTAATGAGAAACTCTTAACGAAGAGTTCTCAAGGTATTTTAACAAAGTTTCAGTAAGTAAAAGTCCAAGCACATCACCTTGAGTCTTGCGTTATCCTATTTATAGTGCAACTCGTCCATCTTTGGACAAGAATATCTCGCTCTCTCGAGGCTCTTCCATGGCGGAAAGATACCATTTGAATTTTGGACCTGCTTCAATCCCTTTAATCCTGTGGCAGTCACCTGCCGGAGACATTTAGGTAGCACTAGCTAACATTAATGCAAGTTGGTATGGACATGTTACCTTTATTAATGTTATTATCTCGGTCATGCATCCTACACAAATGCTTCTTTTGACTCAGCTACATCATCATTAATGTTCGAAGTCCCGAACATGTCTTCAAGGTCAACACTGTTGGCCTCAGCTCGATTCTAATTTCTCGATTCGGTGCTTTGCTCATCCAGGCTTGGGCTTAAGCTTGAGCTATGGCTCGACCCTCTTCGCATACTAAAAACGATTAGAAAACAAAATATAAGAACTACTCTCCATGACGACCTGCACAAAATATTGTCCTTCTTCCATAGCCAACATAAATGACATTATAGTCTCTACCAAACTCTGGCAAAAATATTTACTAAAGCCAGAGGTGATCGTGTAGCCTCAATTTTGGTATCAACGGCGTTGATCTATTTTTGCCGATCTGATAAATATTCATATTTGAAAGTGCTACACTAAGAGAATGGAGTGGTAAAAAAAGAATGATGAAAAAAGAAAATAAAGTACTAAAAAATAAAATAAAGCTCCTATCACACATAATACAGAGAAAAATACGGAAGAAAAAAATTGAGAACAGATGGAAGAAAACGAAAGAAGAGAAAAAAGAGAAAAGGGAAAGAAGATTTGGGAAGAAAGACATGTAAGAGAAAATTACCGCCGTAATATTCTTCTCCGCGTCGAGAAACTCTAAAAATTACACAGGAAAGAGAGATGGTGGTACATTCTTAATGCTTGTAATTTTCATCCATCCCTTGTGTACACTAGCTAAACTAAAACTCGTGAAATATATATATATATATATATATATATAAATTAATATTTTAAAATAATTCTTTTTTTAGAAAAAACATGGCCCCCACTGTCTGCCCTTCAAAGTGCTTTTAACATGCAACCAAGGTAGAGTACTAAAGGCATTTAATTGGAAGCCCAAAAGTGTTACAAAGTTGCTCAAACTCAGAATTGTATTTAAAAATCTCTAAAACCCAATTAAACCCCTGTTTGGGTCGGTAATACTGTTGGCTTTTTTAAAAAAGCCCAACTTTTTAGTTCACCGTTCAGGATAAAAAAAGAGATGCACAACTTTTAAGACTACCCCAAAAAAAGCAAATCTACTTTCTATTCTTGGCGTCTGCAACAGCCAACCACCAAATTAATTGCATAATCATTTTTCCCTTCCCTCAGCTTTTTCCGTTTGTTGGATCAAGTGGTACAACTTTATGGCACTGTTTGGATAAATAATTTATTGATTTATTTAACTTATAAATAATTAAATAAGTAATTTTGTTTGATTTGCTAAAAAAATAAAATTTAAACTAATAAAAAAATAAGTCAAATAAGCAATTTTAAGTAAAATTTAAACCAAATATTATTGCTTATTTAAGCACATAAATAAAAATAAATCAAATAAATAAATAAACCACTTCAAAGTCAAGATAGTTAAACGAGCTTGTTTATTTTTGTTTTTACTTATTTTACGAGAAGCAAATAAGCAAATAAGCAAATAAATCATTTATCCCAATGAGGCCTATGTATAAGGGCAATTTGGTTATTTCATGTCAAATTATTTGGAAAAAGTTATATTATCCAAAACACACTAACTTTTTTATTTTTCACTTTTTCTTCTAATTCACTTTTTCATATTATCTCAAATACTCTTCTTTTTTTTTATTCAAAATTGTCAAAACTCTTGAAAGAACCACACACAAAAAAAAGCAAAAAAAAATATCTCAGATGGTGCGTTGATCAAGAAAATTATACTTTTTTTGGATAATTACACTTACCTCTTCTGAGATTTAAACTTATTACAGGGACCTCCCATGTGATCTCGAAAATTATACTAACATCCCCTTAGGTTCAATTTTTAACATCAATTGCACCCAATTGCACCCAACCGTTACATTTTCGAATAAATTTTTATGATCCAATCCGTTCATTACGTAGAACTCATCGAGTTTGTTTAGCATATCAGAATTTAGATTCATTACGTAGAACTCATCGAGTTTGTTTAGCATATCAAAATTTAGATTCATCCGATATCTGTAGTTAAGTGATTGAATAAGATCTCCTAATAAATAAATAAATAAAAATTATT
>JAOTRH010108677.1:0-15463 GCA_034768845.1 Heliamphora exappendiculata | reverse complement strand
ATATACTGAAGCAACATCTCAACGGACGTACTACTTAACTCACATTTAAACCTTTTAATTAGTATTTTATTAAATGATTACTATTATATATAATTCTCGTAATCGAAAATTTGTTGAGTACTTATTATTATATTTAGTATTATTATTTATATATATAACTTATCATCATTATTTGTAACCGTAAAATTAATGTGTAATTATTACTATATTTATTTATTTATTCTAATTAATTGCATATACTTTTTTTCGAGATATTACACTAAATTTTTCATATACAGCTTCTGACCATTGGGTCTTATCTCAAAGATGTTAAACATCTGTCTGTTACAATAGACGTGGCGAGTGGCCCCTGTGTCTATCAACTATTTTTGTGGATTTGAACCTGCTATGTTCACCTCAGAGACTGTGACCGATAGATCAATATTGTAGACAACCTTGATTGCCTCTACCGTATGAGCTTGAGTTTAGAGATTTTTTGGCTTCTTGCACTCTGAAGCACGATACCCAAACTTGTCACAGTTAAAACATTTTCCTTAGAACTTCTTCTTATTCTTTTTGGCAATATAGCCACTTGGTCCTAGTTTGACATTTCTACCTTTCTTATCAAACCTTGTGTTAGTATGCCTGTCATTAATACTCATCTTTACACTTAAAGAGTTGTCAACTTCCATCACATTGGCGTTGTTGGAGTTGGACTTCACACTCTTGCTCCTTACTCGATTTTCTTCTTCAATATTAAGCTTGAAGAATAGAGGCTCTAGAGTTATCTCCTTATTCTTGATTATTATATAGCTCTTGAATTCCTTCCATATTTCAGGAAGTTTGTGAATGACTGCAACCACTAGGAATGCTTCACTTAGTAACATCCTTCCTGCTTTGCTCTCATTTATTAAAATCTAAAACTCTTGAACTTAAACCGTCACAGATTTTGAGTCTTTCATCATATAATCAAGGAACTAGCCGCCCACTATGAATTTCTTGGACCCGGCACCTTCAATTTTATACTTTCGATCTAAAGATTTTCATAGTTCCTTAGCAGTTTTCGCCTCATTAAACACAGAGTACAATGAGTCATTTAGAGCATTCAGAATATAATTCTTGCATGGATAATCGGCATTCTTCCAATTATTAACTATCATTAATTTCTGAGTATCTGCTTTTCCATCTGCAACTGGAGCTTCCTCCGTCAGGTATCTGGCCAGATTTAAAGTGGTGAGATAGAACACTATTTTCTATTGCTATATCTTAAACTCACCTCCTTATCCAAACTTTTCTGACTTGTCCACGTGAGACAATGGAACAGTAAAAACACCAGGTATATGAGCAACTTATTTTTTAAGAGCAACTTATTTTTCAGTCGGCATGTTTCCTAAAATAAGATTAATTCACATATTAGATCTTTACAATATCGACAATAAGAATAGGTTAACAATCTAAACTTAATTCTTCGAAAAATAATCTACCATGTGGCGGGGTCCCAGGGGGCGTGCCCCCTAGTGGGGGTTCTAGAGGACCGGCCCCCTAGCACGGTTCCTAGGGGCGACGCCCCTAGGCGGGATTCTGAGGGCAGCGCCCTCAGTAGGGATCGACCTGAACGGTATGCAACATTGCTTATAGCAAGTGCTTCCGTTCGGGCTCTAGAAGGCTGAACCATTCAACCTTTCAAAGGTCAGCCGCGCACGGCTGTCTACGGCCTTAGCCAATCGGATCTCTTTTAAGCATCAAGTCGCGCACGACTTACATATGAAGAAATGGATAAATACACACATGAAGAAAAGGGTTATTATCAACAAAATAAGTGTTAACACAATCAGAAAATATGTCAACACAAACAGCAAAGGTGTCGACGCAAACAACCCAAGTGTCAACACAAATAGAGAAATGTGTCAACCCAACCAGCTAAGGTGTTGACACAAATAGCTCAGGTGTCGACACAAAAGAATTGAGATATTCAAACAGAGGAAGGTGTCGACACAAACAGAGAAAGGTGTCGACACAAAAGAACCGGGAGATTCAAACAAAAAAAGGTGTTGACACAAATAGAGAAAGGCGTCGATACAAAAGAATCAAGAGTTCAACTCAACACCAACAGAAAGAAAAAAGTCGACACCAACAGAAAAGTGTCGACACAAGTAGCCAAAAGTGTCAACACAAATAAAAAGGAGTCGACACAAACGACCAGAAATCTCAAATTTCATAGCAGGCGACTAGGTGATGGCGAAAAGCAAACCACTATGATTTGAATTATTTAGAACACATTATTCTAAACAAGATAATTGTACTCATACAGCAACGAATATATTGAATCCATAAAATCTGAACATACTCACAGAATATGTTAATAGTTTAAACATGTATTTATACGTTTTCTATATGTATTTTTTGGAAAAATAAAAATAAAGATCCAAACCGAGCAAGTTTAAGAAATGAATCAATCATAAGATTGTTGGAAAAAATATAACACAAGATATATGCTCGGTGGTCCAGAAAATACATGTTTATTAAATTTCAACAATTACAATATACAACAATTACAGAAAATAAAACTGCAAAAAATAACATGAATAGAATACGCAAATCGAGTCCTGCAAATGCAGTTTTCTTAAGAATGATTTACCACCTACCAAGGGTGTCGTAGGTTTCTTCACCAGCGTCACTCTCCCAGGATAAAACGATTGACCCTAACGTTGGAACACTTCCAAAGATCGACTACTCGAACGTACCTCGTCTATCTTTTTCTCTCTCCCAACATGCTGTATCATAATTTGTATCATTGTATCTCACCTCTATTTCTTTTCTAAAAAAGCATAGTATTTCTTATATAAAACTTTTCTCTTAGGGTTACACCAGGATTAAATTGGCAATTGAATGGCCAACTGAATTCTGGTATTGAATCCAATTGAATTCATATTGATGCTAATTGAATTCAATATTTTCAACATTTTTTTGTAGAGAAATGCAAAACTGTGTAAACCACGTGATCTTCTATGTCTCTTCAAGATCTGTCTTTCGTTTTTTTTGTTTAGTTGCAAGGGGTTTGAATTAAATTTTTTTAATTAAAAAAATATTTTTTTTCTTCTTGATTGGTTATTGAATTTGCTTATGATAAGGTTATGGGTACTTTCTAATTTAATATTCAAACTCTACAAAATGTAGAAATTTATTTTTATTTATTTTATTTATTAAATCTTAAGTGTTTTAATTATAATAATAATTGTTCTAAAAGTTTAATAATTTATTAAATTTAATTTCTTATTTTTTCTATTAATCACATTTTATGTATAAGAAAATACGACAGGATTTCAATAATTGAGTAGAAAAAATTAATTTAAAAATAACTTTTAGAGGTATGGGTCATAATAGCTAGAATACGTTTTATTAAAAAACTTGTTTCGATCAATTTTATTATAAAAATAAATTGTACATAACTTCTATTATGCAATCTCTTTTATGTAAATTTACATTGGTTAAATTTTTTATTTTTATAATTGATTGGAAATATTTGGAAGAATGACTATTTTTTAAATAAATTAAATTAAACGGAAGTGCCTTTAGGCACGGGTCATACCCAAGTTTATGTTACAATTTATAATTTTTTTTTTCAGTTACAAACTAACATATTTATCAATTAAACACTCACAACTTATATTACAAATTATAATTTATAAGCTATTAATTTTGACAATACCAAACACGACCATTCTCTCTCACTCTTTATAATATTATCTTCACTTAAGGTTGATAAATATCTTCATTACAGCCAGCTTCTCTTCCCTTCCAATTTTCTCATCATGTCCCCATCCCAATAGGACGGAACTCAAATATCACACCCTTGCTCTCACTTAGTCACATTGCCATTTTAAACAGTAGTTGGAGGTAGCTAGTGATGGCAATGAATAGATTGGATTGAGATATGGGCGAGCAGAGGTGAGAAAAATTAACAGCAGTTGATAATGAAAATATGAGAAGTTGCAAAAACTAAATACTTTTTAGCTTTTATTCGGCTTAACTTTTTTAAAAAAGAAATTACTTAAAAATCTTTTAAAAAATCTACTAGTTTGGCATAAGTTAATTTTTTAAATATTTTTTTATATTTACTTTTTTTAATAAAAAAATCAAAAAATTCTAAAAAAATTCTAAAAGAATTAATCCAAACACAAATTAAATGGCGCATCAATGATAGTGGTATGAGGTATAGATGTTAAGGCTCTAAAGAGTGGTTCAATAGAGTAGAGAAATGATAAGATATTTGCAAATAAAGTAAAAAAGTACTTTTTTTATTTTATATTGTTACGAATTTTGGTTTTGGTCTAATTCGTTTTGAATTTGGCAAATATGTGGCAATTAATTATTTACTTTATTTATTTTATTCCTTGATATTTTTACATTTGTGCTTGTGGAGTTATGGTTTGATATTACAGCACAACGAACGAGAAGCAGAAAACAGTGAAAAACTAGCTGCAGGTGTGATAAAGAACTGAGAATGGTCTTTCACTGATTGATCGGTCTGTTAACCGATCGATCGGTCCTTTTGTAGAAGTCATCCTGAAGAAGTCCAGCGTTAAAATACCGGGAAGTTTTATTAACTGATCGATTAACCGATCAATCGATCCTATGCGACGAGACAGATTTTAAAGCAACAACAATTAGGGTTTGAAAGTTTTATATAAATATGTAGGTAGGGCTTCTTATTATTTGAGTCTCCTTATTATATTATGCAGACCAAGCCGCTACAGAGAACTTTTGATATTATTCATTATACTTACAAGCTAGTCTACAACAACTTGATGATTCTCTAGCTTTCGCTCATTCAATCAAAACTTCAACAATCTGTTTGGATTCGTGGAGTCGCTTGCGAGCATTCTCAAGTGTTGAATTCTGGTGGAGAAATTCGTCAGCATTGAAATCCGGTGGTGGGTTCCAACGGCGGTCAAGCACAGCAGTTGATGTACGTAAATTCGGCAGGAGTAGGCTTTCAAATAATTGGTTGTAGGTGCAACGTTAGTTTGTAAGATTCTACTGTAACCAACGATTTAATAGTATTTGATTTCCTAAATCCGGAGTGGTCTCATGGTTTTTACCCGGTTTGAATTTTTTCACGTAAAAATTATCGTCTCGTGTATGATTATGGTTATTTTATTTTTCTGCTTGTGTGATTGATTGATTTAAACATTTTGTAGCGTTTAATTTATTTAAAAAAATTAATTAGTGCAAATCAGTCGGTAAACGAAATTTTTCATATATAATTTAGCATTTCTTTTTAAAAAAATATTCAATGTGTTTAAATTAACAATCTATCTTCAGTAATGGCGACATACTCAGCTTCCATCGTAAATAGTGCCACTATCTACTGCAATTAAGATACCCAACTGACTATCATACCATCCAATGTAAGCACATACCCGATTGTACCCTTTTTATGATCTATGTCACCATCCAAGTCTGCATTCACATAATAGTGTAAATCAATCGAATTTCGTCCGAAACACAATGATGCATTTGTGTTATCTATTAAATACTTGAGAATCCGTTTAATTGCCTCCTAATGTTGCATTCCCAATTGCTTATGTACTTGCTAATGAAACAGGAGTTATACCTTCAAGATTTTTCTAATTTGATATCGTCTCAACACTCAAATAAAAATCTAATGGATGGATGCATGAATCAAAAACTCAACTGCACCTTAGATCTTTTGCCACATTTTCATACACCCAATTATTAACAGAGAGTGGACTCTGGTATGCGTAAGTTTTTGCTCTCTCAACGACTACCTTCATGTGTCCAATATCACAAGTAAATTGTAAAACCCTAGCTTTCAAAGAGCTTAGGCAGTGTATGTATATAAGTGATGACCTCAACCTAAGGCACAAATAAAATTTGGGCTCCTTGTGTAATTAGAAAACCTAATTCAATCTTAATTAAATTCTTAATTTCATATATTCTAATTCATACTACTAAATATTATACTTGTATTCCCGACCTTATCTCAAAAATAATTTTGAGCTTCGTGTTATTAAATCTTATTTATTTTCCACATTAAGATTATAAATATCCGTCGATTAAATGAAATTATTGATAATTTTATTTAAGCAACCATTTATAATTTGTTGAAAACTTTTCACTTAACTTATTTGATATGTCGGATATGAAATTCATATGTAGAGTTTAACATAATCAAAAGTTATATGTTTTCTTAAAAAAGTATCATTAATTCCTATATCGAAATGTAAATTCTGTTAATAATTAATATTTATTATATATATAATATCGTCATTCAATTTACTGAGCTTATTGACTTATAAAATATTTCGCTATTTTAAGAATCAAAATAACAAAAACTAAATATATGTGCCTATTAATTATACTCTTATTTCGAGAATAATAGTATAAACACTCATAATAAGTATTGAATAATAATTAATTTATACAATTAGTATAAAAATATTTACACTTAAACCGGTCATATTCAATACACAAAGTGTACTAATATAGTAAGTTGGAATTATACCATTCTTTATAATCGATACAGACATATTAAAAGACTGTGTTATAGTCTTACCGATGGTATGTTCAATTCCATCTAAAATTATAAACAAAAAAATTATATCCGATAAGAAGTGATAATCTAATCTTCCTGTAAGCCAAACTCTATACACTTAATTATCTACTATTAGAATAAAAGACGTATATACATTACATTAAATAAATAATGCAATGCAAATATTGCTCATATAGATTCTTATTAAAATAAAAATAACAAATTTGATTAATGAATAAAATATATACCAAAATCTATTATAAAAGTATGTCTTTTAGGATATATACCTAACACGAAGTCATTAGCCAATGTTGTGCTCACATGTTTTGCATTCAGCATACCGAACTTGTTCAGAACCTTCTTTACATGCTCCTCATGTGATAGCATCGAAGTTCCTATAACTTTGTTCCTCTTAATTCTGATCCTGAAAATCTGATTTGTAACACTCAGATCTTTCAATTCAAACTGCTTTGACAAATGACCTTTCAACTCATTTATTTCTTGCATACTTGATCTTATAATTAGCATATCATCGACATACAAAAGTAAAATAAAGTACATGGCATCAAACCTCTTGAAATAGCGACAATGTTCTACTTGGCCTCTCACAAAACCATTCCTACTTATAAACCCGTCGAACTTCTTGTACCACTGTCTCAATGCTTATTTCAAACCATACAAATTCTTCTTAAGCTTGTATATCAATTCCCCCTTTTCACATGTTGGAAATCCCAATGATTGCTTCATGTAAATGTCATGATCCTCTAAATTACCATGGAGAAACGTTATTTTCGCATCAATCTGCTCTAGGTACAAATCTTCAGCTTCCACAATTCTCAACATAAGTATGATTGTCATCAACTTCACAACAGACGACAAGCTTTTTGTGTAATCGACACCTTCTTTCTGCTGAAAATCCCTTCATAACTAGTTTAGCCTTATACCATTTGTTGCTGTTATGTTTTTTCTTAATCCAAGAAACCCATTTGTTATGCAAAGCTTTCTTTCCCTATGGTAGTTCAGCTAATTCTCACGTTTGATTTTTCATAAGATAATCAATCTCATCCTGTATAGTTAACTCCCACTTGATTAAATCATCAACTTGTAAAATTTTATCATAACATTCTGATTCACTGTCGTCAAATAGCAACAAATAGTATAATGATGAAGAATATCATTATGTAGGTTTAGGGACTCTAATAGACCGTCTTAACTCCATCATAAGAGTATGCGATTCATCTTACTGAATCATATTTTCAGGGTTACTCTGCCTCACATCCTTTTCAGAAAATTTCTTTAACTCAACATGTTTAGAATTTGTAGAATACACATCCCTACTACGAATGATTTTCTGTTTCTGTTCATCCCAAAATCGATAACCAAACTCATAAGTACCATATCCAACTCAAGCAAATCATTAGTACAATAACTTGAATAAAAAACCTAATAATGCGGTCTAAAATGCATATGCTCAAGTTGTTAGCAGTAACTCACAAGTTTTTTTATATACCAAACTTAATTTTTATCATCAGCTGATGTAGGATGGGGTATTACAATATTCTCTACCCAAATATGTGACCCCTCGTCGCGTGGTCCAAATTCTTTTTCTGGTTGAAATGTAAATCGTAGCCCATTAACAGACACAAAGTAGCCTATTAACGTGCACAAATTATGTAACCTAGGAGGCTCTATGTAACACCACAACCATTCACATTGCAACATTATTGTCCGTTTTGGGCAAAACCCCTCCCGATTTTTGTTCTTTTCAGGGGGTCACTGTCACACCTCTTTTCAAAATTACAAAATCGATAAAGAATATTATTACATCATGAGATTGCACAATTTTTTCTTTGCGTTACAGCTAAGGTAGTGACTAAACGCATTCAGGTGAGACATGAATTCTACTAACTTTTTTTTTACTTTGAAAAAATCGATGTAATCTAAGATCATCAAACAAGCAACGGGAATTATTTATTTATAGAAAATAAGCAACTGTACAAGTTTCGGATACGCTATCATGTATCCCCAAACCAGCGTATATGTTACAAAAAAAACATTAACTACGAGCCCAAAAGTATAAACTTGACGACTGTAGTGGATCAACTCTAGCTATCACTGCTATCTGCAACCTTAAGGGTTACAGGAGAGTGCATTTAGTATTATAATGAACAAGATAGAAAATAGTCAATCTAGTAAAACATCATGCTTTCTATAAGAAAAATAAGATATTGCATTCACTTGTTACAAAATTTCATAAAGAACCTTATCATGCGTTTTAGGATCTCACAAGTTATAACAAATTTTTCTCAATCTTTGTAAAAGTAGCACTTTAGGCTCAACAACCACAAATTATGGAATTCACTGTCTCAAAATAAAATTTCTGGCATAACCGTCACAATGCAAAATAATCACGTCTCATTCACAACTCATACCCAACAGTGATCAAGTAGTCGTTAACCTCACGACCGGGAGTTCCAACGGTACCATAATCTCAATTCTCAATACACTGATTAACAACGTGATGGAATGAGGGCCACTCTCCACCAAGCACGAGTGGTATGTGCTATCCGGGACTTATAATCCGTAATGCCTTTAAGGAAAAAAAATTCCCGCTCAACGGACAACCTCCCCCATAGGGAGCAACAACACCCATAATTAGGCAACCTCCCCTAACGGGATATAAAGGGTTGAAAACCCTTGTAACTTGGCACTTTGGAACAGTAGCACATTATCAAAAATCTTTCTTTCACATACTTATACTTTGTAAAAGTGCAGATAGCATATTTAGAAATATCATTGCATTTGAAGAAAAGATAATGCTATCACAATTTTTCATGCTTAAAAAATATGGATATAAAACAAGTTCAAAGCAAAATTTGTGCATTTTTGTTCAAAATAATACTTAAGCACTCTCACATGCATTTATATTCAAAAATAATACTGCATGTATGTTCAAAAATAGTACTGCATTTATATTCAAGATAATACTTAAGTATCTCACATGCATTTATATTCAAAATAATATTTAAGCATCTCACATCGACTTAGGCGTGACAAAATTCTCTCCTTATTCTTGATCCCAAATTTTCTAATCCTCCAATGATAAAATCTCAATGCATAATGGAGAGAGAGAGAGATTACATAATAGAGAGAGAAATGGTGGTCGGGGACGGTGGCGGAGGCTGACAGCGGTGTGGGTGGTGTCGGTGGCGTCCGGCGACGGCCGTGGCTGAGCGGCGTCGAGCTCGCGGTAGTGGTGGCGTCGTGTGTATGGCTTAAAATCTCACTATGTGTGAGATATATATACATAGGATGGCCTAAATTTTTTTCAATCATTACATTTGATTTTATCTTATCTAGAATCTTATTCAAATCCTTTTCAATCATGAATTTTGATTTGATCTTATCTAGAATCTTATCTTTGGTTTGATCTTATCCAGAACTTATCCAAATCTTTTTTAATCATTACTTTTAATTTGATCTTATCCAGAATCTTATCCAAATCTTTTTCTATCATTAGTTTTGATTTGATTTTATCCAGAATCTTATCTAAATCTTTTTCAATCATTATATTTGATTTGATCTTATCCAAATCTTATTTATAATGCTATCAAAATATATTCAAAGAAATCTAGATATATTTAAAATTCTTATCACTATATTATTATTAGTTAGAAATTTTATTTTTGAATTTTTTTAAAAAATAATATATTATTCTAAGGAGTGATATGTGTCTTATTTTTATTAATTGTCATGGTATAGGTTATTACAGTCATCCATCCTTACATTGCTCCAGCGTAAGCACGCTTAATTGCGGAGTTTTGCTAGGGTCTCTACCACATGGGAAAAAGGCTCGTTGAATATAAGGGTCCAAGATTTTTTTTTATAACCCAGGAACTCTCTCTCTTTTTCTGATGTGGGATACTAGGATATCACAATCCAACCCCCTTAGGACTGCACGTCCCCGTGCAATAGCTTGCCAGCTCCAATAGCTTGCCAGTCCTTTATCGACCCGCCCACTCAGTAGTCCGCCCACATGTCACACGAGACGGGAGGGGCCCACACTCGGAGATGAAGAGAGTCGGCTCTGATACCATCTGTAACACCCCGACCCTTCACATGACAATGATATTATCCGCTTTAAGCAAAAGTCCTCATGATTTTGTTCTTTTCAGGGGGTCATCCATCATTGCATTGCTCCAGCGTAAGCACGCTTAACTGCGGAGTTCTGCTAGGGTCTCTACCACATGGGAAAATGTCTCGTTGAATATAATGGTATAAGATTTTTCTTTTATAGCCTAGAAACTCTCTCCCCTTTTCAATGTAGGATACAAGGATATTACACTCTATTCTTCTCTAGAGCTTCTACTCCTATATCCACACCATCATAAAGTCCAACATGGGAACGCTACAAATGTTTTAGATATTTTTTTAAAAAATGTTATCCAACAATAAATAATTTTACATAATATAAATATTTATTCAACATAATATTTTAATTAATTAGACTAAATTAGTTTTTAATTTGATTATTTATGATGAGATAGTTAACAGATATAATCTGAATTTTTAGTATCTTTATAATGAATTAACATTTACTAATTTTATAACCCTCTCTATTATATTTGAAGTTTGAATTGTAATGTAAAATAAATAAAAAAATGAAAAAAATAAGTAAAATGTTTATTTAAAAAAAATTAGTATAGACCATACCTACTAGATATTTAACAATATTGGGCGGTACTAATTAGTATTGTCCAGTATTACTTATCAATTTTGATGAACGATACAAAATTAAATAATTAGTGTATTGAATTTACTTTAAAACAGTACATGTTAGCTCGTATCGATCGGTAGAACACACAACTAGCCTATTTTTAATTTGGGTGATTTCGAATGCACATATTTTTTTTTTTTTTTAATATCTCCACGTACAACTATTAATATATTGTGTACAAGTATCACAATGTACAAAGTATTCAAATAAAAAAATGTAAGCCTCTAGAATTACTCTTATAAACCCCTTGTTACTTTTTCATTTGGAATGATTGTTTATTTGCTTATTTTTGTTTTTGATCAGTTTTTTTTATTATTTGGTCAATTACTATATTTTTTTAATTTATTTTATCGAGACGAATCGAAAAAATAAATTTTTAGATAAAAATATAAAACAATCTAAAAAAATAGATAAAAAAACCAACGAGCTAGATTTTATATTGCTTTTTTTTGCCTTTTTATTAAATTTTTTTATCTTTTAGTCAATTTTTTTAACTCCTTTTATTGAGACGACCCGAATAAGAAAAAAAATCTTAGTGAAAAAAAAAGTATAAATAAAATTAAAAATATATAATTTAGCCAAACATGGCATTTGTTCAAGTTGTCGATTATTGTCACAAAACAAATTTCATTTTTTCACCGTTGAATGGTACTCATCCTACTAACCTCTTATGGGGTTTCATTGCAATATTTATTAACAATATAAATGCATCATATATCTATAATTAAAATCATATGAAATGTAACAATATAACAATAAAGTTTTAAAAAGAGTAAAAGACTTTCACAAAATGATTAAAAAAAAAAAAAAAGCCTTTACAAGCGAGAACACAAATCTCCATGCAAGGCGGACACAAACCCTCCTCAACAAACAGTAATTATTAACCCAAACAAAAAAAACAAATAATATCAAGTAATTCAAATATCACGAATCACACGTCGTCACCATTTTATCTTAACTTGCTGAAAAAATATTATAGTTTATAATCATGCTCATAAAAATAGTTCACTGGAGACCATGATAGTCGCGCTAGCCTTGGTGTTCTTGATATGGATCTACTGTTACCAACATGAAAAAAATAGACTTAAAAGAGCTTTTTAATAGAAGAAATATGGGCCCCATTTGGCATTATTGGTTTATTTGCTTATTTTACCTTACTATTTATTGATTTGATATTTTTGTTTATTTTTTACTTATTTTTGTTTTTTTTTTAAATTTTTTATATTTTGATTAAAATTTTTTACTTTTTCGACTCGTCCCAACGAGAGGAGTCTAAAAAGTATAAAAATTTAACTAAATGATAAAAAAAATTTATTAAAAATAAAAAAATTAATTTTATTAATTTAATTACATTTATTTATAAAGAAGTTAGCCGTATGGACCATGATATACAAAATAATATCTAGTAAAAATTGCACACCCCAAGAAAAGAGGAAAAAAAACAACAAAAAAAATATGGGAACACCATAAATGGGAAGAGGCATGGATCGGAGGAAAGGGGGAGAGGTTGGTGGAGGAAAACTAAAAGGAGGACAAATAGGAAAAAGTAAAATTTGATATGAGAGTGATAGAAAAGGACAGCTTCAATAGGAGAAAAACTCTCAATAAAAACCAATAAAGATACGGTATGGTACATTGTTTTTGACATAAAGAAAATTAAATACTCACATCCATTATTTTCTAGATTATAAAACTAGTGTGCATAGTGTTTTCAAATTATTAATCATTTCAGCTAGCTAAAAGTATAAAAAGATATAGAACCTTTTTAGTTGCGTTTTTAAAAATTGTTATTTGAAACTATTTTGTAAAAATAAATTTAAAAAATAATTTTATAATATTTTTTAAAAAAAATTACGTTTAGTATATTATTTTTAAAAATCCTAAATTTAACTCTAATTGGTCTTAAATTGAAGAAACTGTGAGTCGCTGACGATGATCGTAGTGTCAATGCAATCTTTTCTCCGGAGGGAGAGTTGATTTCTTGACAAATTCCAAGAGAGAAGGAGGAGGGAGGAAGATGATGGGGGTGCAGAAAACTCGTATAGGCAAATTGAGTCGCCGCTGTGGTGAAAGAAGACGACGACGAACGACGAGCAGAGACGAACAAAGACGACACGACGAACGATGACGACAACGAACAAAGACAAACGAAGACGACGACAAACGACGAACGAAGACGACGACGAGTGCTTGAGACGAAAGACGACGACAAGCGCCTAAGACGAACGAAGACGACAAAGACAACGACAACCGATGACGACGACGATGACGAGTGCTTGATTCTGTGTGTTGATTGTCTAACAAACGAATGAAAAAAATTGAAAACAAAAAGTGAAAACAACTTTTATCTGTTTTCAAAAATGCCCCATTTTTTAACTCCGAATTTTATGTTTTTTCGAGCATAATTTTTTCTGCTGTGCCAACAAACGAGTTTTTCGAATTTTCAAAACAGAATTCTCCGAAAATAGGATTCGAAAAAATGTACCAAACGAGGCCATAGACTCTCTATTTTATCTATTTACTTTTTTATGTATGCACTCTCTATTTTAGCCAACAATTCAAATATCATTTCTTACAAAAATTTAAGGGTCGGTTGGTAACTAGCTTAAAAGCTTTTTTTTTTTACTTTTTTGCGTTTTTAGCCAAAAAATTAAATTCGGTTCAAAATATATTATTTGGTAAGTTAGCTTTCGAGTTGACTTTTTTTAAAGTTAGTTGTTTGGATAAAAAGTTAATTTTTAAAAAAAATTTATTCAAAGTGGACAATTTTACCCTTCTATATATTTGATATTAACAATTATATGTAGTTGGTAGTGGTAATAAAAAAATACGAATAAGGGATATTATTGTATTTTAAAAGTGTGGGAGTTTGAATAGAATATTGTGTGAATTTGTGTTTTGATTTGACTTTTTAATTTTTTTGTTTTTTTACATTTTTTCCAAACGGGCAACATTGACTTTTTAACGTATTTAGTAAAAAAAAACTTTTTAAAAATTTAATATATAATAATTCAAAATTTTCAACGGTCATTTTATAATAGCTACTTTTAAAAAAAAGCTTAGTCTTCATCTATAAATATGTTCATTTCATCTCTCATTTTTATCCATCACAATTATACTTTTAGTATCTTGATTATTTTCACAATTACTAATGGTTGATCAAAATTTGGTTGATATTGTTCTCAAAAAGAACGACTCTAATGGCTAATTCGAATTATTTGCAATAGTTGTCGCTGAAAAAGAGTATTCCAACAGCCAACAAATAGCAACACGCCACTGTGGTTCTGTTTCAAGTCATACTATGCTTAATCGCGATAAAGTTGAAGGTAGTGAAAGACTTTATCATAATTATTTTGTTAAATATCTTGATATATTCCTCAATTTTTTGGGAGGACATTTCGAATGAATCATCCTCTTTTTATTTGAATTCAACCTGCGATGGAAGGCTATAATTCATATTTTTTGCAAAAAAAAAAGGATGCTTGTGGTGTTCTGGGTTTGTCTTCTCTTCATAAGATAATAGAGACATTAAGAATGCTTACTTATGAGACATCAACAAATTCTGTAGATGATTACGTGTGAATCGAATAAAGCATCGCCATAAACAGTCTAAAAAGATTTGTTAAGGTAAGTATTTCTTTACTCGGTGATGAGTACATTGTTGGAATTTCTGTGAATTCATTGGCCATTCAATAGCAGAATTCAATTACAATTGAATTGGTCATTCAATTGGCAATTGAATCCTGACAATCAATACCATTCATGGCTATTAATTCTCCTGAAACCCCCTCCATAGTGGAAGGCCTATATATGCAGTTATCTTTCAGTATTCAGAGGAAATGGAAGAAAAGAAAAGGAAAGAAGCAGAGGTAAGACGAGACAGAATAGAGAAAAACAGATAGTAGATATGAGAAATGAGAGATACAACTGAGAGTATATTGCAAGCTGTAAGAGAGAAAGACAGACGGAGTACATTCGTAGCCGATCCTTGATAGTGTTCCAACAATCGTGTAACCGTTTTATTATGGGAGAGTGACGCCGGTGGAAAACCTACAACACCCTCGGTAGGCAGTGAATCATTCTTAAGAAAACTGCGTTTGCAGGACTCGGTTTGCAAATTCTATTCCTGTTATTTCTGTTATTTTATT
>JAOTRH010108656.1:0-15464 GCA_034768845.1 Heliamphora exappendiculata | reverse complement strand
GTGAGAACAATTAATCCACTTGATTAAGCCTCCCTGCACCTTAAATCCATGAACAAGCGGAAGTAGATATTTCACAGGAGACGGAAACAAAAATATCAAATGAATAAATGAATGAAAAAGTGGATAAATAAATTCAAATTATAAGGAGGCAATCGAAAAATTAAGGATACATTTGGTAACAAGAGTCGGTAAGCCAAGCCAAGCCAATTTTTTAACAATTTTCTAGCTTCTCGATCGGCACCTGATATATCTCTCTCCCTCTCTCCCCTGCCCCTCTTCACATGATTCTCCCTCTCTCTCTCTCCCTCTCCCTCTTTTTTGTATCTTTTTCTGTCTCACGCATGTTTCTGTCGCTTTATAGCTCATGCATGCATGCACCTATAGGTACATATATTACTATAAAACTATATATTACTGTATAGGAGAGAAAGAGAGAGAGTTGAATGAATTAATTACACTACATGGTGTAAGGCTGGGGCAGGGCCAAGCCCTGGGCGACGCCACACACTCGGAAGTCGTCTGGCATGTTGTATTCGTCCCTGAGGGATCGTGCAGGGGAGAGGACGCTGAAGTAGAGCTGCTGTCCAAGGTAAAACCTCTCCCACATCTGTGACCTCATGTTCCACATCCCGCAGTTGTCCATTGTCAACATGATGGCTGCCCACGATCCAGGGTACACCTGGATGGTGTGCCGGCTCACCGCGTCCACCAGGTTGTAGTTCTTCCTCTTCTCTGGACTCCATTTCCCAGGCTCAATCGCCACCGCGAAGAACGAGAACCCGTCCAAGTGCCATGTTTGGATCGTCTTCTCCGGGTTCTCCAGGATTATCTCCACGAAGTTACGGTAGGTGGCGTTAACCACGTCCGGGACCACGAGAACTTTCGAGGGGTTTGATGCCTCCGCCTCGGTGGGATTGTCTTGGAGGATGTTGTACGTGAAAACCTTATCCGGGACTCCGAAGTACTCCGCGAGCTTAAGCGGGGTGGCGGGTTCCGTGTGAGAAATGCCGTTGACGGCGAAGCGAAGCTTGCCGTTCACGTTAACCCTGGCGTTGATGAGCTTGATGGTGCGGGTGATGTTGATGCCACCGTAGTGGTAGGAACCCTGAGGGTTGGGGCGAGCGGCACTGGCAGTGAGGTTCCAGCGGAAGGAGCGGAACTGGTTGATGGACCAAGCGATGCCGGTGGCGGTCTCCGGTGGGGGTGCGGGAAGCTCAGGAGAGGCTGGGCCCTTGCCGTTGGCATATCGGATGATGGCAACCGACACGAGCGGTTTCTTGGTGAACCTGCTGGAAACCACGAGGTAGTAGTCCTTGGGGGCTTGGTCGGCGGTGACCAACGCCGAGAAGCACTGGCCAACGTGGAGGTCGAGGGAGTCGTACACGTTCTGGACGGTGTGGGAACCCTCCATCTCCACCAACTTCAAGGGATGGCCTTGGATCCTGACGTTGAGGGAGGTCTTCATTCCGACGTTGCAGAACCTGTACCTGTAGGTTTTGCCAGCCTCCATGGTGTAAAGGGGGGGCTGGGCGTCGCCGACCTTGCCGGATTTGCCGTTGATCTGGATTCCGTCGGGCCTGCCGATGGAGCGGCCGCTGTCCAAGATCCTCTGGAGGGATTTGTGGCCCTTGGTGTACCAGTCGCCAATCAAGACGTTGTAATCGCCGGCTGGTGGGGCGAAAGGGACGGGGATGAGAAGACGGCTTACTACTTGGAGGGGACCAATGCCGCCGGATGCCTTGTGCAAGGCGGTGGTGGGGTAGTAGTAGTAGCTTCCGATCTGATCTTTCACCTGGAAATGGTAGGTGAAGTTGGTTCCGGGAAGGATTGGGCACATGGTTGCGGGGGTGCCGTCTTGCCAGGAGTTTTTCCTCTGTTGGATGCCGTGCCAGGTGAAGAGTAAAGGCTCGTCGATGTTGTTGTAGACGTTGACGACGACGTTGGTGTTGGAGGTGCAGTTGATCCTAGGCCCAGGGAACTGGCCGTTGATGAGGATGCCTTGCTGGGGAACGCCCAATGGGGAGATCGTCCCGTATGTGACGTTCCATGTTAAGAACAAATAAGGATCTTCCGCCCGTACTCCCACCAGCGCCCCAGCGGCAAGGCAGAGCAAAAAAGTGGCCGCCACAAACGTCACGCTGCTACCCATGGCCCCCAAGTACTATCGATCACGATCACGATCACGATCACCCTCTCTTTTTTTTTTGGGGGGCTATCAAATTTTCTTTTCTCTGTTTTTTTTTCTTCTTCTTTTATTTATTTTCAAGAAGAAGAACTGGGACCGGAACACTTGTTCTTGCTTCTTGGCGCTTGGATGTTCTCCGCACCCACCATCCCTATTTATACCACGCTTTCTCTCAATTAGGCCCCCTCACTCTTCCCGCAAACTTCTCTGCAGCTTATCCTTCTTTCTTGCTCCTTCCGTTGCGGCTTTCCTTTCATTTGTTTTTGGTTTTCCCGTTTTGCATGCTTATGACTACTATTAGGGATCAGTGATAACAACAAATGCTGACTTTTTTTTTATAAACTTTTTTAATTGGTCAAGTTTTCAAATCATATATATATATATATATATGCCTTAATTCTTGAGAGTTTAACAAAAGAGACTTAGTAATGTTATGAATTTAAAAACAAAATTTAAAAAAATACTTAAAAAGTGATTTAGATGGTTAATATTCATATTTAATAGAATGTAGAATACACTTCAATAAATCTCAACCATCTAAATTACTTTTTGAGTATTTTTTTAAATTTTGCTTCTAAGTTCATAGCATTACTAAAAGAGATTAAATTCTATACGGATGAGCTATAAACAGTGTAATTCACGGATTCTCGTTTATTTTGCCTCGAATTCGTCTCTCCCAACACTTACCTCATCCGTTTTTTATGGCTTCATTTGGTTGTCAATTTAGGCGTTTTGACTTAAAAGCCCAAAAAAATTCTTTATCTTTTAGATTTTTTATTTAATTTTATATTCAATACATTACTACAATAATATTAAATGATCACGCTTTAAAATTTTAAAAAATTACACTTTATAAAAGTGTGATAAAAAAATAGAAAAAGATTTTAATCACACTTTACCAAATAAAATGAGATTATATATATTTTTATCTCATTTATTAAAAAATGTAATAATAAATTAATTTTTTAATCTCACTTTTTTCTTATAATTACCGATTAAAAGTTAACTTAAACAAAAATTAACTTTTCAATTCCTCTCTCTCTCTCTCTCTCTCTCTGATTCTGAGGCCTCTCATGCCTCTAACATTCTCAAGCCCTAGTCACTCTCTTCTGTATATATCTCAGGCCAGGCACCGCCGCATGCCACTGCCTCTCAAGCCATCATCACACACCACCTCCGCTCAAAGCCACCACTGCACGCCACTGCCACTTAAGCCACCGCAAATTGCCGTCGTTGCTCACGCCACTGCTGAGCGTAGTCGTCGCTCACGCCATTACACATTGTCACCATCGCTCGCCACTACCTCTCACACCACCGTCCCACTAATTGCCACCGCTGCTTGCCACGACTCTCACATTCAGCCCACTTAAACCCACCATCACACACTGTTGCTTGCCGCTCACGCCACCACTGTTTAGATTGCCAACAGACTATGCTTCTTCAGACGAAGACGAAGACAAGGTCGAGGTTAGCAAAGAAGAGACAAAAAGCTTCAAAGCCCCCAAAAGATGAATTTGGACTTCCAAAGCACAATCAACCTCCTCCACTGCCCCCTCAAAGCCAGTAATTCTCATTTTCCTCAAAATTCTCACTTCAATTTAATCTACACGATAAAGATGAAATTAGGTTTTTGTACTTCACTCTAAAACAATCTCCTTTTATTGCTCTGTTTGGTTGCTTGAAAATGCTATAAAAATTAGAAAGTTAAGATTAGTTCATCTATTTGGCATAGTTTAAGGTGATTTTTAAAGTTTAGAGAATTAAACATAATGAAATATAATAATTGAAAGATATTAGTTTTTTTCCTCTTCAATTTTTTCAAGGCCAGAGTTTTTTTTTTTGTTCTGTTGTGTAAATTTAAAAATCCTAACCTCGATTATATTAGAACCTTGTTAGGTGTGCGAATTGAATTGCTGGCATTAACTACTTCAGAATTTTTGAATTTGTAAATAAGTTTATTCAAGAACACATGTTAGCCTCATTTAGAATATATTTTAAATCTTCAAGTTGTAGATTTTGGTGAGGGTTGCGAAGAAATGATCAATTTGGAATTTCGTTTTAGAAATTATAAGTAGTTGATCTTTGAGGTGATTTATTTTGTTGCCAAAAAAATCAATTATTTAATTTATGAATGGCCCAATTCACATTTTTGGATTAATGAGAAGGTCCTGAAGATTGTAGTCATTCACACCAATCAAACAAAAAGTAAATCAGATTCAACAATTTTTATCTGGAAGACCTTAAAGATTGTTCTCAAGGGAAAAATAACTAGTATGCCCAACCACTTGAAATCCACAATGTGTCAAGAGTTAAAACTCAAATCATTTTAACTTTATCCTTACTCGTGGCTCTAACTCAATAGATGCTGGTGATTTAAAATGATTTGTAAACTCTTCGCATATTCTTTACACAATTGTGAATTGACATGCATTACAATATTCTTTTAATTAGTAATCACCATTTTATAAAAAAAACATTAAAGGCATGCCAACCAATAAAAAGAGAAGGAACTCATTAAAGAAAAGGAGAAGCTCCCCTAAAAAGAGGAAAATAACAAAAACCTCTGCAAAAGATCAGTACAAAAACAATGACTCCAAAAAAGTATCGTATTACCCATCGTCGGTGCTCCTCGTTACCATAGCTAACTATAAATGTTAACAAGCAAAACACCATTCAATTTATATGCTGACAACTCAACCCCTCAAAAGATCTTTTGTTTCTTTCTAATTAAATAAACCACACCAAACACAATGGACCTAGAAGCCAAACCTCTCCTAGTCCTCATCACTCTGCTGCCCTTTCAACCCAATAAGACGTTTGAAATATCTTTTCTAATGACCCAATCGATGTTTATTTTTACAAATCTGATGTTTTATGCTAGTTAATTTAGGGATGTGAAACTATTATATTTTACTATGATTTGTTATTATGTTCAATTTATATAATTGTTTTATTAGAGATATTGCATGATGCAACAGTGAAAGTTCACTTGTCTAATTGTGGGTTTGAGGTTGAGGGTTATATGCATGGGCACGCATTATCCACGCCTCCCTGCATTCGTCAAATAGCTGGATTTGCACAGTTGAACCTTGTTGAATAGTAGTTATGGCCATTGTTGGTCTTCTATGGTGCCTTTTCCACTAGAAAAAAATTAAAATAGCAAAGTTTGGGTAGTTTACTAAAGCATATAAAGGCATGAAACCACAAAAATGAGGAGAAAAAGAAAGGATAATTCTTTGGTTCATATAGATTAGCGAATTAAGTCTTCATCTTCCCAATGGTGGTTTAAACTAGGCATGTTTTGGTAGTATAAGCTTTATAGGTTGGCATGCTATCCTATTTGATGCAAATGTGATTTTCCCATTCCGAACATGTTCTACTTTTATTAGGTGTAGTTGAGTACAAGTTGTTTGTCGGCTCGATGAGCAAACAAGCTTCAGAAAAGGAAGTTGAGGAAGTATGGGTCACTTATGTTTACTTGTTTACTTATATATCTTTTTTTGTTTACTCGAACTTTGTACATGCATGTGGTCATAAACATGTATTTATTTTATATTGTATATTTTGCTCCAATCAATTAAAGCTTTTTTACTAAAAACTGATCTTATGTCAAATTTTCTCACCTTATGGTCGAGTTGAAAATGTTTATCTCATGCGTGATGAAATGAAGAATAGCCGTGGTTTGTCTTATTGCTTTTATAGTTTTTAATCATTTAGCATAAATCAATCTTTTACTTGTTCTATCATTTGAGTCATGCATGGAAGTGAAAGAAGACATGCATCCGGTCCCTGCATCTTACATAGGAGAAAAATGCAATCACAATCATGCAGATGCTTTTTATCGTGTTCATCATATTGAATTCAAGTTCACCTTCACTTAAAAAGAGAAAATAAACTAAAGAAAACTAATAGTTAGGCAGTCTCCTCTATTTAACTTAATTTAGTTTAGATATTGTGTCATATTATGTAAAAGGCATGATAGGGTTTGCTTCGAATCCTTATATATTGAGATGTATGCTACAGTTATCATTCTCATGTTCCATCACTACTCAATTGTCCAATTGTTTTGAAGGGTGTGAATTCGTTAAATTTTCTCAGAGAGAAATGGCAATGACAGCTATTAATGCACTTAATAGAATATTTACTATAATAGTAAGCTTAGTTAGCTGTTTCAACATTTTAATGTTCTCAATTAATGTTATGAGATATATATTTATCTTCTTATTTTGCAACATCTCTAAGCTTGACTTCTATTGCTGCAGATCCACTTTATTATTAGGACTTAACTCTATTAAGGGTGTGAATTCTCAATCTATTTACTAAGGAAGGATGATGAGAATTCTAACACTGAATTATCAATTTTCTTGTCTGGAATTCTTCTATTTTTTAGTTTGTGTTATCAAAATTTCAAAGAGAAATGCTTTGGTCAGTTTACAGTCTTGTTGATGTTTTCTATTTTTTGGAATAATAGTTATTGTGTTGAGTATTGGATGAAGTTGAAAGAAGAAAATGTATTGATGTGAAAATAGTAGTCATTAATTAGTTTACATTGTGATTGTGAGTTAAAATCTAAGTTGTACCTGAGTATTGATTATTTTTTAAATTTAACAAATTTTTAAAAGTTTGGGATAGTCCGAAAAACAGAGAATACTCTATCGAAATTTATAAATTTTATACTTAGATTATTTTATAAATCTAGGAGTTATTCTTTTTAAAATGAGTTAAAGAATTCGACAGAATATTATAAGAGAAATTCTAGTTATAGGGAGAACAAGTTATAATGTAGGGATCGCGCGCATCGAGTTTGAGATCGTGATAATTTGTGTATAAGGCTTTTAACTTTTTTGTCATAGATGAGAATATATGGTTTTAGGATTACAGTAATTGTTTATTTTTTTAATTTTTGAGCAACTTGCTAACTATTTTTTTCTTCCATGCTAATTTTATCTTGTGTATTGTACTAACTTGCAGATTCTAGAGTGTGGCTGGTATTATTCTTCTCAACACAGGTTCAAGTGATGAATTTGTTGGAATTACTGCTCCTTTCTTTAGTAAGAATTTTTTCAATTTGTATTGTGACAAATTTTAAATTATTAGGCATTTTTTTTAATTTGGTATAATTAATCAAAAGATTATTGAGTGTCATACAAATATATTTCTTTAAAAATTTAATAAATTCTTTTATTACAGTCATGGTAATTTGTTTTGTTATCTTGTATTTAAAACTTGAAGTTCATTCTGTTGGAAACGCTCTTTTATAGTTAGCTTTTATATTTCACGTTTATACTTTGTGAATAAGATAGAACTAAATATGTAGAAACTGAGATTTGAAACTAGTTAGAATTGGTGAGTCAAGAATTGTATTAATTGACAGGGTTATCATAGGTAAAAGAAGACTCGAAATAACATTAGGTGCGCGCTGGTACGCAGTGGTTATTTTTATTCACTTTTCTTATCACACTTTTTCAGTTTTTATTACGCACAAAAAGTGTGGTCGATAATGCGAAATCGATTTAACAATCACACTAATTTCATTTTTAATCATACTTTTGATTATTTTTAATCACGTTTTTTGTTATTTTTAATCATACTTTTCAGTTTTTATCACGCACAAAGAGTGTGGTCGATAATGCAAAACTGAGATTTTAAAGTTTTAACAATCATACTAATTCTATTTTTAATCACATTTTTATGGTCTTAATCACTCGCAAAAAGCGTGATGGAAAATCTTGACTTTAGATCACACTCGCATCACCGCGCTTGAAAAAACGTGATTATAAACTTATAATCACACTCTCAATGCTTTATGTTTCAACTATTTCGTAGTATTGATATAAAGCTTTTTTATTTTATAGACTCTACAAATAGTCTTTATTAATAAAAAAATATGTACAATAAAATTCATGATATTTTCTTAAAAATATACATATATATTTTAGCTAAGAAGCAAATGTGGAAATGATAAACCAATCCAAATCGACCGAAATCATATGATTTGATTTTTTTTGTTTTACGATTTTGTTTTGATTCTAAATTATTAACAATTATTCACAATGGTTTGATTCGCTAATTAAGTAACTATAGACCCATACGAAATCGATTTGTTCATTAATTAATTTTACTATATTTATAGTTTATTATGTACTATATATAGGAAAATATTTTTAAAAAAAAAACAATAAGATTTTGATCGGTTTGCACCGGTTTACCAATTTCATCAAATTTTTTTATCACCTCTAATTTAATATTTCATTCTTTTTGCCTGTTAGCTAAATTTATTTGTATTTTTTAAGAAAACATCATAAATATATTTTTATTTTTAATAAAAGTTATATTTGAAGACTTTATCAAATAAGATCCATATTAATATGAAATAAATAAAAATAAAAAAATCTATAAAAACTTTTATTTGGATAAAAGAACTTGACTTATTATCTTTTAAATTAAATTCACTTTATGCCAAATAATTTTTTAGCTTTTAAGTCATCTAAAAGTTTTACCAAATTGAATTTTTAATTTTTTTACTTAAAATTTTATCAAATAAAAAGGCAAAAAGTCATTTAAATAAAAATCCATGAAGTTAGACTTGTCAAACAATGAAAAGGGTTTCATTAGTATTTTATCCAAATAAAATACTTGACTATAAAATAAAAATCTATAAAAACTTTTATTTGGTTGAGGCGTAAAATCTATAAAATAAATTATTTATAATGGTTTGATTCTTGGATTAAGTACGCAGAGACTCGTACAAAATCGAATTGTTCCTTTATTTTACTGTATTCATAGTTTATTATGTACTATATAAAAAAAATAATACAGTTTTGATCGGTTTGCACTGAAACATTCAAATATATACAAATATACAAATATATTTTCTACAAAATAAAAAAGATTCATACTGAATAAAAAGTAAATGAAGAAAATTTAAAAATTAACGAAGATTTTTGGGTTTTAAGTCAAAACGCCTGAATTGACAACCAATGAAGCTTTAAAAAATAGATGAGGTAAGTGTTGGGAGAAGATGATTGGAGGCAAAATGAACAAGATGACAAAAGTTATTGGTTGTCCGTAAATACACTGTTTCCAGCCCGTCCGTATAGAATTTAATCTCTTAACAAAAAATATAGGCCGATTTTGGTGACTCACAGTAACTGATAATTAGACGGACTTGGTATCAAATAACAATGCTATCTAGAGGGGGGATTGTTATCTAAAGGGACATGAGGTGAAATTCGGGTCCAATAGGCCGCTCGAAGGCCCAAGACGGAAAGGCCTAATCACGACGGGGAGGTTCTCAAAGGGCCGAAGTAGGGACGTCTGTCCGATACGAGCTCGGCCCTTGGTATCGCATTTAATGCGATGTGACTGGAAAGGTACAACATTTAATGAGATGTGGTTTTGATAAAGTAGTAATCGAGTGCCCTACAACCTCGGAAGGGGCATTTATTACATGAATCTCGACCCAAATGACAGACTGAGATGAGAGCATTTTTGGCGATGTGACGGAGATTAGTCATTCACCACCGCTAATGCAGCACCGATGTAGCAGAGCAGTTTAGCAAGGTTACATGTCAGAATAGGGCATCATGAAAATCGAGGAGAGAAAAAGAATCCCTCAATATAAAAAGGGGAGAGTTCAGGGAAGAGAGGTATGAGAAAAATAGTTAATAAGCAAAATCTTTGTCAATTTAAGAGAAAAATTGTATTTTCCTCCTAAGAGCACTTTCTGATTTAACCATTGGAGTGACTTCCAGCGAGATGCCGCCTGGCAGCTCACGTTTTCCAGTCTTATAGGTGTAAGCTTGACAGCGAATTTGGTTAAGCTGGGTTCAACCCGTCAAATAAGCTGGCCTACTCACTAATCATTGCGTCACGAAAGCTATAACACTACTTTCAAGCATATCAAATCGTCATACTCACCAAGTACCCATTAAAGGCCATCTTCTCGAAAGCCAACTTAACTGGAAGGATGACCAAGTAAGCCATTGAGTTGGGAGAACACGACATCAACTTTAGACCTAGGACAACCATCAAGGTCCAAGTGTTGGCTGATTTTGTGGTCGAATTTTCCTGGACTGCCCCCGGAATAGAAGTAGAGGAGGTGGACCAGCTCCTCCCCCGTGGATTTACATGGTGTCGTTCGGTAGGACCACAACACATGGGGGAGTTCGTTCATCCATCTCTCTTTTGCTTTTTTGAGTCTCTTCTTGATTCCGGCCAAAATGCTTTTATTCGAGGCCTCTGCATAGCCGTTCCCCTGTGGATAGGCCGGGGTAAAATTATAGAATTATATCTTTAGCTCGGCACATAATTACCGAAATAGTCTCCCATCGAACTGAGTGCCACTATCCAAAATAAGGGCACGAGGGATCCCAAACCTAGTGATAATGTTCTTCCAAATAAACTTTTTCATGTCAGATTCCCTTATGTTGGCGAGTGGCTCTGCCTCGATCCACTTGGTGAAGTAGTCCGTTTCTGCGATCATAATGGTCATGCAGACGCACTGGCCAGCCTCGGTTCGGCATCCATAGCAAACAAAGATAGGACAGTGGTAGTGCAGTTCCTTCCGGGGCAGAGCATTAACGACTCGGGCAATGAACTTCCAGAGACCCTTCCAGCGGAGCAGCTTTCATCATGGATGGATTCTATCACGTCATACATAGAGGAAGGAATACTACCAACCGAAAAGAAGCAAGAGCACAAGTTAGACTAAAATCAGTCTGTTTTTGGCTCTCTTAAAACGAAAAACTACACCAACGCTCATACACGGGATCGTATCTTTTGTGCGTACATCCTAGCCTGGTTAAGGATCTCCTCTACGAAATTCACGATGGGATCTGTGGTAGTCACACAGGAGGGAGGTTGCTTGCCCATAGGGCGCCGAGGGGGAAGACTCGGTCAAATAGAGCTGGCAAAGAAAGGCCAAAGTGATTAGCTACGTCGAAGGATAGGCCAAACCAGGTGGTGATTTCGTAGGGGTGATTTCGCAGTCAAGATGCCATCTGCACGAACCAGGCGGCGGCATTGGCTGGGACAGGTGTCCAGGGGTGGTGAAAAGCGTGGTCGAACGGTCCCATCAGTGGCCATAGTTTCCTGAGCGGTGGTTGGAACTGGGGCAGGAGGAGGCGGTGAAGTCGGAGGAGCTAGATCGTTAGGTGGAGGTGGCGGAGCCAAGATCCTCACTGTGGGCGTCACAGAGGTGCTGGCCACATTTCGACGTAGGACGGCCTCCCTTAGGTCGAAGGTTCTTTACCTCGGCATTTCTTCCTCTCTGTCAGGTGGTGACAGAAATGAGGGTTCTGCTTGAGATGGAGACAGGGAATCTTCTACACGAGCCTATCAGTGTTGTATCACTCGTCGGTAGCTCGGCACGTAATCTAGTAGATAAAGTGCCGAGTGGGTCCCTCTGATGTTGAGGCAGTGTTGCACTTCGGTAAAGGTAGCCTACCTTTTCTTTTGTTTGGTGACAGAGTGTAGACACACCAATTTGACCAAGTCTAATCTTATATGAATTCGATAATGAAAACGATCGAAAAAGTAATTCAGTACGATCCTCGAGAAAAATTAAAGCTCAGTATTTGAACCTAATCATCAAAACCTTCAAACTAGTGAAATCATTTTGAACCGCCAACTCCATTGTGGCGACCGCCATAGAACCTTTTGGAAGCATCCACCTTTTGTGGCGATCGCCAACTCCATTGTGGCTACCGCCATAGAACCTTTTGGAAGATTCCACATTTTTGTGGCTACCCCTAACTCCATTTTGGCAACCGCCAATAGAACCTCTTGGAAGCTTCTTTTGATGTGGCGACCGCCACCTTGAAAAATTCTTACGTGTCTCAGAATGTGTTAGCATCTCATTAGTTGACGGATTCTATAAATACCGTACCCCTAGTATGTTTTCAGGATAGAATTTTAGAGAGAGAACCTCTGCTGGGTTGCCGAGCAATCCCGAGCCCCGACGTCGAGACCCTGCCAAAGTATCGAGAGCCGAACCCCCGATACCAAAGTTCTGAAATCCTAACTTGGATCATCGTTTGAGGACCGAATTGCCCATCACCATTCCCCGACTCGAGAATTCCTTAGCGATCCAGGTACTTTGCTTGAATCCCTAGTTTTTCTAGCTCCATTTTCTACCTCTTTGAAATGACCAGATTAATTTGATTGTTTGATCCTTCACATTACTTATATAGTTATTTTAATCATTTTTAATATATTTAATTCGGTAAATTAGTTATTCTTAACTTGTTTAGCTTATTTGCTTACTTGCATTAAATTTGTTAAATACACTAAATAGTGCTAACATTATTTAACAATACGACTAACGATGTCGTTATTGTTATAATTCAAGCACTTTCATACATATGGTTGTAATTGTCAATATTACACCCATATTTTATTTTTTTTCTCTTTTAATGTTATTTTTTCCCCTTTTCATGTACCATTTTTTTTTCTTTTAATATTAATTTAATGTTCCTTTAGTTTAATGTTCTTTTACTAGTATTTTTTTTCTTCTTCTTTTTTTTTCTTTTAATGTTAGTTTAACATTTCATTTATTACTAGCATTTCATCTTCTTTCCTTTTCTTCTTCTTTTAATGTTAGTTTAGTATTTCATTTAATGTTAATGTTCTATTTTTTTTCCTTTTCTTTTAATGTAGTTTTGTTTTCATTGTAATGTTTTATTTTATTTTTTTATTTTATTTGTAATGTTTCATTTTATTTTCCTTTTATTTTTCTTTTAATGGTTGCCTTATTTTTCTTTTTAGTGTTAGCTTAATTTTTCTTTTCATAGCGCTTATTTTTTTTTTTTTGTTAAACTCAAAAATTACAAAAAAAATTTTTAACTAGTTTTCACCGTTAAATGTTAGTGTAATTTTCTCTTCTTATAGTAGTTTAACCCTCTTTTGTTTTTGTTTTTTTCTTCTCTTTCATTTGGTTTAAAAATATAAAATATAAATAGTTAGATTTTTTTAGTAGTTTAAATAAGCATTTTTTAATCTTCTTATTTTGGCTTAAATTTTCTTTTCTAAGCTTTCTCTTTATTTTTTTTTCTTTCAAATTAAATTTTTAAATAATCTCTTATCATATTAATACATAAAATAATTGTTATTAGTTTCATTATTTGGTAAACTTTATTTTTATATAGGATTTTCACATGCTTTTTATTTTATTCATTTTTTTTTTTTAATTATGTTTTTAGATAATTTGATAATATGTATGTTTAGTATGTTAATTTTAGGATATGCTTTAAAATCATATTTAGAATAGCTTAGATTTTCTTTTTTTAGATATTATTAGAAAAATTCATGTTTAATTTTTTTTTTAGTATAATTTGAACTCAATGATTTTAACATATTTTTGTTCTTTTTAAAATCATTGCATGTGGGTGTACTCCATTTATCATTTAGATTAGAAATTACATGACATAGAATTTTTTTTAAAAATTTCGTATTTGTTTTATTTTGGTGTTCTATATACATATGTTATATATTTTTTATATTTGATTTTGGATGTTCCCTTTTAGCCTCAACTTTCTTTATTCGCCTGCATTTGAAAAATCTTATTAAAGAACCAATGATGATTAGTAGAGGCCAACCTTACGGTTTGACGAACAGAGTGCTTAACACATTTCTCGATTTGTACCTTAGCCTCCGAACTCTTTTTCTTTGGTTAAATGCTTTAAAGATCTGTAGTCATTTATGTTTTTCTTAATTTTTTTCAAAAATCAAGTGGTGACTCTATATTTAACAAAATGAAATTTTTAAAATTTGACTTTCAAGGTGTTAAAATATTTTTAAAACATCTTTTGAATTTTCTTATTTTTGAACTACCGAAAAACTCCAAAATTTCAACGCCACAGTATTTTTTAGCGACTCTACTGGGGACTGGTTTACAAAATCAATTAAGAGAGCTAGACTTGAAAATATTATTGGTTCTTAATATGTATTTCTCATTTACATTTTCGCATGCATGTGCATTATTTTTAACCCCCTGCCTAGTCAACCTGATGCCCCGAACGTTCATCCATTTTGAGAATTGTTGAGAAGTTGGGTAAATCTTACTGACTGTACGCTTTCATAGATACAGTAAAAGAGTTCGGACGTACTATTTGATCATGTCCTGCACCACACCAAGCATAGGAGATATATAGCCGGCTCTATTAAGAAGGTACCCTAATTGTTGACCAAAATTGGCCTATTTGCATATAGTAGCTTAGAACCCACCCATTAGGAGCTGCTAACACAGTAAGATTATGTATTTTGTTAATTGTATGTTTTATTTGCGATTGTTAGAATTGTTTGTTCGGCTTAGACTAGTTTCTTTTTTGGGTTTAACCCGAATTTTCTGTTATTCCTTGTTGTTTAGGTTAGTTTTTCCTTCGAGTTTTTACCCACTGTAGACACCCCAATTTGACCCCACCCAATCTTAGGTGGATCTGATGATAAAAACAGGTGAAACAAGTGTTTCAATTCGATCCTCGAAAAATGTTCCAACCTCGAAATTTGAACCTTAACCATCAAAAACTTTCTAAATCAATAACTTGTTGTCCAAGCAATTCCCAAACCGAGCGACCGCCAACTCCTTTGTAGCGACCGCCAATAGAACCTTGTGGAACCTTTTCCAAAATGGCGACCGCCAACCTCAATATGGTGACCGCCAACTCACATTGTGGTGGTCGTCATCTCCAAATGGCCTGACGTGTCCTCTAAATGTGGCAGCATCTCATTGGCTGAAGAACTCTATAAATACCGTACCTCTGGTACGTTTTTAATGATAGAATTTGAATGTGAGGTTTTGAGAATGAAGCTCTGTCGAGACGCCGAGCAATTTCGAGCCCCGACGTCGAAACCCTGCAGAAATACCGAGTATCGAACTTCCAACATTGAAGCCTTTCTTGGATTACCACCCGAGGTTCGACTCTTTGAAGCACATTCCCTATTTGAGGATTCCTACACAATCTAGATATTTCTTTTAAATTCAATCTTAATTCGCATACTTGTTTCATTCGTGTAATTAATTTTATTCTTTTCTATTCAATTTCTTTCATTTGGTTTAGTTTTTTTTTTATAGTTTAGTCTCTTTTAATTAATTGTTTAGTTTACAAGTTGCACGCGTAACACATTGCCACCTTTTTATTATTTTCATTAAATAGTGCAAATATATCTTAACAATTACAACTAATTAATATTGTTAATTATTCTAATAATACACTTACATACATATGGATATAGTTACCAATACTATATTCATAATTGACAATTAAAATAGTATGGTTCA
>JAOTRH010108635.1:0-15466 GCA_034768845.1 Heliamphora exappendiculata | reverse complement strand
TTGATTTCATATTTGCATATCTAGTTTTATTGCAATATTAAAAGATTTTCTGAAAAAGTTTTTTAAATCTCTTTTTCTAGTAAAGAAACCCAATTCACCCCCCCTCTTGGGTTGCCTATTTCTAACATAGCCAAATCAAAAAGAAAAAAAGAAAAAAAAAATCAGCAAAGTAGTACCGCGGCACCCCTACCTCCTTAACCCCTACCTCCACAAACTTTACCTCCTCAAACCTTATCTCCATCCATATGAAAAGTTTTACCTCCACGGTAGCTTGCCAAATCAAAAAAAAAAAAAAAAAAGAATTAGCAAAGTAGTACCGCGGCACCCCTACCTCTACAAACTTTACCTCCACAAACCCTACCCCCTCAAATCTTATCTCTATCTATATAAAATGTTTTGCCTCCACGGTAGCTTAAAAAAACAAAAAAAAAAAATCAGCCGCGGCACCCCTACCTCCATAACTCCTACCTCCGCAAACATTACATCCACAAAACTCACCTCCTCAAACCTTATCTTCACTTATAAGAAAACAAAAAAAAGTTTAACTTCCTACCTCCTCAAACTTTTTCTCCATTTATATAAACAATTTACTTCCTCGGTTTCCACGGCAGTTTAAAAAAAAAATCAGCAAAGAAGTACTACGGTACCCCTTACCTCCATCACCCCTACCTCCGTAGCAACTACTAATTCATCGGCTAATATATTTCCAAAAAGTCGAAAACTAAGTGATAAAGGTTTTGTGAAATCTTCTAAGATGTTAATGGGTAAAAAGATTGACCTTTACCTCCGCAAAGACTACCTCCTCAAACATTTATCTCCATCTATATAAAAGTTTTGCCTCCTAAGTAGCATAAAACAAAATAAACAAAATAACAAATAAAAAATAATAATAAAAAAAATCAGCGAAGAAGTACTGCAGTACCCCTTACCTCCATCACCCCTAATTCCGTAATCTCTACCTCCGCAAATGCTATCTCCAGTAACCCCACATCCTCAAACCTTATCTCCATCTGTATAAAAAGTTTAACTTCCTCAAACCTTATCTCCACCTATATCAACAGTTTAACTTCCACGGTAGCTTGAAAAAAAAATAAATTAGCAAAGTAGTACTGCGGCACCCCTACCTCTGTAACCTTTACATCTGCAAACACTACCTTCACCAACCCCACCTCCTCAAACCTTAGCTCCACTTATATAAAAAAGTAACTTTCACAACCCCACCCCCCTAACTCCTACCTCCTTGACCCTAGCCTCCACAAACCTTTCCTCCCCTCCTGCAGCAACCACCCCTACCTCCATAACCTCCTAACACACACCCTCAACTTCTTGCGAGGCAACATCTCCAGTTAACCATTTTCTCTCGCTCTCAGTTTAAAAAAAAAAAAACCACACCAGAACCTCCTTTGGCTCCCACGCAACCCCCCTCCACACCTCATTTCCCTCAGCGCTAACAGAGCCCCCCTACTCCTTCCTCCTGCGTAATTATAATGTTCTTCCCCTTCTAAATTTTACTTTCAAAATATTGTTCTCACTTCAAAAAAAAAAAAAAAATAATTAACAAAAAAAAACAAAAATCTGGACAACAGCAAGCACCAGCGCACCCCCACGCCCTACCAACCCCATCCCCTTACCTCCTTTCCAAAAAAAAAAAAGGGCCAAAAGAAAATTTGGCAAATCCCAACCTACGTGACTCAATCCCCCCTCCTCGCAAAACCACGCTCCCCTCCTCCCAGGCGTAGCCTAACCCTAACTACAACAACCAAAAAAAAAAAAATCAAAAAAAAAAAAACATGTCTTCAACACAGCGCCTCATCCCAGCGTGCCTCATCCCTCGCAGCCCCCCCTCCTCGCATCATACCTTTGCAACCCCCACCGCGCATAGCCCCGCTCCTCTCCCTTCCTCACAACCTCTCCCTTGGCAACCCTAACCCCCCAAAAAAAAATGGCGAGGAGCAACACAAAGAAGCAACAGCTGCGGCAAAACCTACCCACAGCACCAGCGCCGACAACACTGCATACACCACCAGCCCGCCTCCTCCCTTCCCTCCGCGACCCTCTCTACCGGCAAAAATCGCACCAGCACCGTCCACCTTTGCAAACCCCACCCCTGCGCAAAGCCCTATCCTCCCCTCCCTCCGCGACCCTCTCCATTGGCAAAAACCCTTTGCCGCACCAACACACAAAAAAAATAAACAAAACAAAACAAAACAAAAAACAAAAAACAAAAAACAAAAAAAAGATCCTCTTCGGCAGTAATCTCAGCTTAGTACAACATAAATCAATACTACGAAACTACAAAAAAAATACAAGTACTCAGTACAACACAAATCAATGCTACGAAACTACAAAAAAAAAAAAATACGAGTAAAGAGAAACAGAAATACCTCTCATGACCTTCCAAATATAGTTGCAGACAACTCCTCCACAGCAACCCCTTAAGCTTTGTATTTGCGAGATCTTAACAAAAGATTTCTCCAAGATTTAAAGCTAGTGTTCTCATAGTTAACTTCCTCCTAAGTTTAGAGTTAACTCTCTCCACACTTTTAACATGAAGACTAGTCTCTTTTTTTTTTTTCAAAAGAAGAGAATCGAAGGAAGAAGAAGATATATGTGTACCAATATATATTCAAAAAAAAATTAATAATAAAAAAAATGGGATGAAGCACCCAACGGCTACCTGATCCAACAGGTAGCTCTTCAACACTACCCCTAACTTTCACTAAAAAGAAATTTCTTCCAAAACACATCTACAAAAGTCACCCACAGATTCCTCCCTTTTGCATTCTTTCACAAGAAAGATAAGACATTGGTTGCAACACCACCCTTTCCCCTTCCCTTTCGTTAAAAGAAAGGCATACATCAGGCGTCGGTCTTGCTAAGTTGAAAAAAAAAATTTACTTCAGTACCTCTCTAGCCCGCATTAGTTCCCCTCCTCAATTCAAAAAATAAAAATAAATAAATAAATAAATAAATATATATAATAAATAAAAAAAGGGAGAAGTGAGAGAGTCCACAGTTGGAAGAAATAATGCCATTACCCTCCTCACACAAACACAAAAAGAAGCCTCCTCGTATCTTGTGAAGAAAGTCTCCTTGCACAGAAATAGAAAGAAGTCTCCTCGTATTTTACGATCTCCTTGCACAAAAATGGCAAGCGCCATTCTGACTCTTTTAACGACGAGCTTAGCCTAAGCGGCAACTCACCCAAGCGAGCCCAAAAGTGTGAAGGTAGCTGCACCCCTCGCCAGTTTCCCCTCACACCTCGTCTATATTCAAGAGGCATGTGCGCCCTGCAGCTTTCTCGGCCCATCGGCCACTAGAGCTCTCATAGCTAGGCACCTTAGCTGAGCACCTATTCATACTGACGAATGTCAGAAAATGAATCAAGATTTGATACTCCTCAATTCCTTCAAAAGCTTGTCGTATTCTACCATGAGCACTTATATAAAGATATCTCCATGAACAACAGTGACATGACCTTCCACATCACCAATTCTAAACTGATCACTTGCTCATCATGAGGAGAAAAAACAACATAAGGAGACAAGCTCCCATAGTTCCCCAACGAACCTACTCTCACCCAACAATCCAGTATCAAGTTGTCATCCCCTAGCTGATAGTTCTACCAGATCAAGTTGCCCCTCAATTGCCAGTTCAAGCAACTAACTGTTAGTTCCCCCACCTGGATTATCACTGCTTGGTTAGCTACCCGAGAGAGTTCCTTCTTCAGAGTGATGCCTATCATGCTGAGAAGGTGATAACAAAACCCAACCTCCATCAAACTTTGCATCACCATCACTCAGAGAGGCAAGCAAAATGGTCAATCACCAGACTATCTTGTAAGCCTATGTCCTACTCTGATGGACCCCTTCACCCACCACCTCGAATCAGGGTGGGTAACGGAGGGAGAAGAGTTTATAGGGGAGTCTTCTCTACACCTGCCTCTCTTTACCCCACCAATGAAAATTCTCCTTTGGAGCACCCAAGGAATCTTTGGTTCTAATTTTCTCGAATACTTTACCTATTTCATAACTCAGCACCGCCCATAACTAGTTATTCTCACATAAACAAAAATAACTAGGTGGCAAGGGGAAGCTTTTGGAACACAAATGGGATACACAGTTGTTTGCATCCTTGAGCCCAATAGGAGACGTGTGGCTTATGTGGAATGACTTCGAAATTGAATGCAACAATTCTCCAAACTCTCTAAGAAAGGATCCAAGCATTTGTGCGTGTTCCTCTAGGACCTCCAAGAGAATAAATAAAAGAAAGCTCCATTTTATAATCGCATCTCCATGAAGATATAAAATTTGCAAGGTTTCAAAAAATAAATCACTACAATAAAATATGCATACACACATTCATAAATGTATGCAGGGGGCATTAATGTGGATATCTAGTCAACCTTGCCTCTGGGCAAGTAGGCCAATTTTCTCGTCTTCGAGCAAGTAGGCCATCGGCCCAATTTCCATACAAATTGTCGGGCCAATCTCTTCGCCTCCGGACAAGTAGGCTGTCGGCCATTTTCCAAGTAGGCCGCAGGCCAATCTCTATACAGGCTGTCGGGCCAATATTCTCTCCTCCGGGCAAGCAGGCCTCGAGCTAATCTCCAAGTAGGTCGCGGGCCAATCTCCAAACATGTCGTCGGGCCAACCCTCTTTCGGGCAAGTGGGCCAGCCCACGGCCCACATTATCTCCAATATTATTAACATGGTCCAGTCCACGACCCACACTATCTTCAATATTATTAACATGGTCTTAGGCTGGGAACATGGCCTGGGAACCTCCTCGCTCGGGAACAAAGGAGGTACGTGGTTTGGAGGCTAGAACTCTAGGGTTTGTCAAATGGAGTGGTGTTCAAGCAACTCCATATGGCCAGTCAGAGAGAGAAAGACGCCTGACCAAGACATAGAGCTCCTGCAGACATAGGAGCTGGCATTTAACAGACCAAACTTGCAAACAGTGTGATACGCCGTATGATACCCACCTCAGTATATCATACGGGCCATCAGAGCTAGCAGATTATATCCATAGAACCAATGGGAGATGAGACACCCGTCATCCTTAGTGATCTTGAAGATGCGGGTGTCCCCTCTACATCGCCTATAAATGAGTACACTCCCTCCAGAAGCATATCATCTTGAACCAGATCATTCAACTCCTCCATATCTTCGATTACTCTCCATTGCCACCCTTTCTCTCTAAGGTTGCTCTGAGTTCTCACCTCCTCCACCTCCGGCGTCCTCGGGCCACCGTGGTGCACTCTATCTTTCCAGACTTCACTACTCTGGTCTACGCCGGAACCCTACACCTACAATTATTAATCGAAAACTACTAATACAATTGATGACACCTTATTTATAGGCTAATTCTAACATAAAAGGAAATAATTAAATGTCCAAATAATAACTTAAATAATTCATAAACAACTCTTAATGAATTAAAATAACTACCAACGAAATGCACTTATTATAAAAATAAGAAATAAATGTGCATAATTTATTACTCATTTGGTGATTAGAAGATTTAAGAAGAACCACGCTGATCTAATAAACTCTAACTCTTTTATTTATCTCTCTTCTCTTATTCTACTCTCTTTAAGATTTCTTTGTCCATTTTCTAAATTTCAAACGAGAATATATAATGATTTTTAAAGAATCTTATGGTTAGTTGAATTTTAGCTAAAATATATTGTGATGAAGATAAATGCTGTTCTCATTTAAATTAGGTAATTATGTTTTTATTGTATAATTTGTATTAATATCAATTTATTTATTTTATTTCATGTATATGAAGCATTTAAACATCATTTTTGTAGTTCATGTTGAATCTTACAATACTCGATTCGATTTGATTAGATTAATTCACAATTTGCAAAACTAGGATATCGGTTCACGATTCGATTCGCGAATCACGGTTTGATAACTATACAAATTGGGTGACGGCTCTCTAGCCAGTCAACGGCTACGCTATCAATATGCTTAACATCCTCTAAAATACCTGGTATTAGCATTAATCCTTTTGACTCCTTTCTATTGAACAAATCTCTCTCCCTTCTAACATATGGTTGCTATGTTAACATCTGGGCTATACTTAGTTTGCTCCCAAGAGAAGAGGTGACTTGAAAGGAAATATGCAAAATATTAATAGAGGAAGATAGGCTACCTGTTCTGTCCATTGGTTTGAGTCAGAGAAGTTAATTAGCCATCACAATCTTTCTGGTGTCTATTTAGGGTGAACCATTTATCATGTAACAGCTACCTATGGGAACTGGAGCGTACCACATAAATATAGTTAAGTGGTGGAGTGAACAATTTTTAGGAACTATCAACCATCTTTTGTGAATTTAGAGGTATTGTGCATTTGAGTAGATGTTTTCTTTAGAACAAATATGAAGATCATAGACTCTTATTCAGAGAAAGCAGTGCCTTGATTGAGAAATTGATTTTTGTAGAGCATGGTGTTGCTGTTTCCTCAGGAAAATTCATTAGGCAATTGGGTGCTTTGTACTTTTCTTAGCTCCACTCGTCCCTCTAACTAGGCAGATCCACATGGATGCATTAATGCTTACATGCAACCAACATCAGATTCTGTTTAAGTGGAACCTGTGTTTCTTTCCACATGAAAGACATGGGCTGTAATAAACAACATTGATACGTCCATGGGTTGAATTTTATGATCTGAAGTGTTTTTTATTCGTCAAATGCACATGCAACCACTGCCATACCTTGACTTAGCAAAGTATGGAAGTGTGACATTTGCGAGTGTCACCCTTCCCATTTGGGAGTGTGACACCCGTACTGATGCAGCGGGGAACATAAAAGAAAAAGTAACAGGGATATGAACTTGACTCCGTTGATTCAAGAACGAATAACGGAAGCAAAAATCTTTTCTAAAGCTATTGATTATCTATGACTACTAGGATTAAAGGCAACAAAGCTCTTTGTTAATTCATAGAGAATACCAAGGAATTTGAAAAAATAGAAAACACTCTTGAATTTTTATTAACCAACAACTGCATAGTCGTAAAGCCCTTATAACTTATTTATTATGGTAAAATTCGAAATAAAAAAAATCAACCCATTAAGGAAACCAAATCCTATCAAATCTCTAATTAGCAAAAATTACCAAAAAGTATAAATTTGAAGTAAGCTTAATTTTGACTAGTAAAAGTATATAGTAATGTGCCAAAATAAGCGGCACTAACAAAGAAACTTCCTAAAAAATGTTATTAACAAAATTAAAAATTAAAAATTTTCATATGCATCATTCTCCCTAGCTTGAGAAAACTCGTCCTCGAGTTTCCATGACTTGAAATAACTTGATAAATTGTTCTTTGTTCACATCTGCTTTGTGTTTTAGGTTAATCTTTTTCAATAAAATCCTACAACATAATTCTTCGACCATGTTTTTCTTATAAAAAATTGCAATAGTATGCTTATCCTCCTAGTCTTTGTTTACTTTAGGAGGAAATCAATTCTCTTCAAGCTGCAACATTGAGGAAAGCCCAATCAAAGACAGTTTGCAACATTGATGATTGTAGACTAACTATTTTTTTTTTTCGCAATATTTTTGTGACATCTTTTTTAATCTCTTCAATAATAAATGGTTCTTCGTTAAAAATTGATTGTTTATTCCAATCCACAAGTGGATCTAGAATAATATGTGAGGTGAATGGCCACTCAACCACGTCCTCTTCTAAAAGGCGTGGGCTTAGTGGATGATTGCAAGGTTGAACGACCATGGTCAAGACACTAATCTGCTTAGATAAAGTGGAGATTGCGCTTTAAATTAATCTTCCCCAATAAAATTCTACAACATAATATTTCGACCAAGTTTTTCTTATAAAAAGTCGAAATAATTCTCTTCAAGCTGCAACGTTGAGGTGACCAATCCTAGATAGTATTTCCTGGTGAAAGTAAAATGTCTTTTTTTTCGCAATGTTTTAATAACATCTTCTTTGTTAATCTCTTTAATAATAAATAATTCTTCGTAAAAAAATGGAGGTTTGTTCCAATCCACAAGTAGATCTGGAATAATATGTGAGGTGAATGGCCACTAACCACATCCTCTTCTAAAACGTGTGGGGTCAGTGACTGATTGCAATGTTGAACGACCTGTCAAGACAACAATTTGCTTAGGTAAAGTGGTGATTGCGCTTTAGATTAATCTTTTCTAATAAAATTATGCAATATAATACTTCGACCACGTTTTTCTTACAAAAAGTCGAAATAATTCTTTTCAAGCTACAACGTTGAGGAAGCTAATCCAAGACAGTTAATACCGACGATAGGAAAATAACTTTTTTATTGCAATATTTTAATAACATTTTTTTAGTCTATTCAGTAATAAATAGTTCCTCATCCAAATTTAGTAGTTTATTCCAATCCACAAGTGCATTTGGAATAATATGTGAGGTGAATGGCCACTCAATTCATCCTTTTCTAAAAGATGTGGGTTTAGTAGATGATTGCGATGTTGAACGATCCTGGTCAAAACAAGAATTTGCTTAGATAAAGTGGCGATTGACTTTCCCATTTGCGTTATTATTTCTTTTGCTCGAGCATCTTGTGCAGCGTCATCTCATGCATATACATCTTTATCAACAACATCGATTATCACGAACTGTTGGAGGGGAGTGTATTAGCTAAAGGAACACTAGTATCGAAATCTATAAGCTTGCTTGTATTAGAGATACTTTGTTTAATAACAAACACAATAAAGAGAAAGTTCTCCCAATTCTTTAATCTCAATAATCAACTCTCCAAACCTTAAGGCGTTTACAATTTATTTATAATGGTAAAATCTTATGTGAAGGAATCAGCTCACTAAGAAAGCTGAATCCTATCAAATCTTTAACTAATAGAAAATTGTTAAAAAGACAAATTTGATATCAACTCAAATTTCACAACCAAAAATAAATTGAAACGTGCTAAAACAAGTGGGTACTGAAAAGAAAAACTACCCATAGAAATTTATTACTAAAATTAAAGTTTCTTAAAATATTGCCGGTATCATTCTCTCCATCTTGAGAAAACTCGTCCTCAAGTTTCCACGACTTCAAATAACTAAATGAATCGTTGTTTGTCTGCATCTGCATTATGTTTTAGATTAATCTTCTCCAATAAAATCTTGCAACATAATACATCAACCACTTTTTTCTTACCAAAAATCAAAATAGTTCCCTTCAAGTTGCAACGTTGAGGAGAGCCTAATCCAAGATAGTTTGCAACATTGACGATTGTAGAAAAACATTTTTTTTTGCAATATTTTCATAACATCTTTTTCAATTCTTCAAGAATTTATAGTTTTTCGTCAAAAATTGGTTGTTTATTCCAATTCACAATTGGATATGAGATAATATTAAAGGTTAATGACCACTCAACCGCATTCTCTTCTAAAATGTGTGGAGTGAGTGGATGATTGCAAGATTGAGCGACTGTGGTTAAGATAACAATGTACTTATATAGATAAAATAGTGATTGACGACTCTACTTGCGTTATTCTGTTCTTTGCTCGAGCATCTCATGCAGCGTCATCACGCACATACACATCTTACAACAACATATCGATCATCACAAACTCTCTATCATGACATGATTCATAATCGAGCGCAAGCTCTGATACCAACTGCTGTAGCGGGGAACATAAAAAAAAAAAAAAAGAAACAAGGATAAGAACTTGAGTCCGTCGATTCGAGAATAAATATCAGAAGCACGAACCTTCTCTAAACCTATTGATTCTTTATGAATACCATGATTAAAGGCATCAAAGCTTTCTGTTAATTCACACAGAATACCAAAGAATTTGGAAAAAGAGAAAGTACTCTTGGATTTTTATTAATCAACAACTTCATATTCGTAAAGCCCTTACAACTTATTTATAATAGTAAAATTCTAAATAAAAAAAAATCAATCCATTAAGGAAACCGAATCCTATCAAATCTCAAATTAACAAAAATTACCAAAAAAAAATATAAATCTAAAATAGACTTAATTTTGGCTACTAAAAATATATAGAACCGTGCCAAAACAAGCGGCACTAACAAAGAAACTTCCTAAAAAAAGTAATTATCAAAAATTAAACTTTTCCACATTATTTTTTTTATCACATACCACTTGGGCAAAAGACCCCTTGGTAATTTTTAATTTGAAGTGTTATAGTGGCATCACTATGAATCTGTCCAAATTCAAATTTCACTTATAATTTCCTTATCTGATGAAGTCTATGATGAAAAAGAAAGGTTGAGTCGCTGATATGGTCTGTGTGTGTGTGTGTGTGTATTTATGTAACAAAAATTCCTGTTATTGAGGGTTATCTATGAAATTAAGGTTATTGTTATCTTTGATGGTGTAGAACGTAATGAGAGAAGGCTCTATTTGCTACTAAATTGAATTAGCAGGTTGAAGTATAACATGCCTTTTAGTTCTGATATATCTGATGGTTTTGAAGCTTGCTGGTGTTTTTTTGGCTGGTGAAAATGATGATTAGAAGGCCTGAAGATAATGCAGTTGTGGAATAGAAATCACAGTAATATCAAGATGCTATGTGCATAACTATACTTAACCAAAAACTTAAAAAGTGATGGAAACTAAGCAATTTAATGGTATTCTTTTCGACCCTGAATTTGTATTGTACTACTTTCCCAATGTTATAGTGACCTGGTGAGACACGCTGCCACTCAATGGCCCTGATTTTCTTTTTTATTGGCTGCTTCCTCCAAGTGTACCCTGTTATTTACTTATTGCTGATGCGACCGATGGCAAGATTATTGCGATTACAAGAGGGTGGTGGTTGTATTTATGTAGAAGGAAAAGAAAACAGGGGTTTGGTTTGTTTTAGTTTGGCTTGTTTAATGGTATTTTACCATCTTAAACAAAGTGTAAATATGATTGGCGATGTGTGATATTTTTTTCTGGTCAGGCTCAATTATTATGGGTTTAATTATGTCCTAGTTTCCTGGGACACACGTACACACACATTAATATATACACTGATAAGGGATAATTTGTTAGTTTGGGATAATTTTGGAGGAATAAAATTTCAGATTTAAGTTGCTTTGCTTCATATCTTGTTCAACTTAAGGTTTAGTTTTGTGCTCTATTGCTTGTGGAATTCAAGCTTTTTCTTGCTGATGGTGGCAGAAATCTGCTCCAAAATCACAACCCTAAAGTTGTTACATTGATCCGATTGTTCGGCCTCTGGTTATACTTTTCACTCTCCATCACATTACATTTCGCTTTCCATCACATGGATATGTACTTATTTATATTGTTCATGTAGAAGTGCTAAAATTTGCACTTTGATTATCATTTTTAGGATGGGAAGCCAATGGGACCAGCACAGAATATTCTGGCTCCGGATGCTTTGTCAGTTCCTTTGATTTTGACACCAGCTGGAACAGAAAACGTAGCCAATCAAGGAAATGGTGGAATTTCTCAAACTGGGAATGGCCATAATCAACAGCCTTCTGCTGAGGGTGAAGGAAGGGGGAAGAAGAAAATTCCAATACAGGGGAGAGGAAAAGGAATAGGAGCTGTCCCTAAGGGTAGAGGAGCTCCAACACTTGGCTGGACTGGGGCTGGGTTTGATGTGGATGGTAGAACTTGAGAGTACTATTTCGGAATCTCTTCTCCATGTTAAATGCATGGGATGAAATATTTAACAGCAGCTCCTCAGCTAGGTATATTATCAGTTCATTTTCTCTTTCATTGATTTGTTAATTGATGTATCGCCTTTCTTGCGTACTTCTCATTATTTATAGGGTGCTGATACGAAGTATTGCGATCCTGCCGTTCTTTACTTTTTCATATATATATATATATATATAATTTTTTTTTGGGCAAGGACCATTATTGACTTCTCTCTACTGATTAAGACTGCTGAAATGTGATTAATATTTTCAATCAAGAGATAAAAGGATTTAAGAACCTTTTTTTTTTTTCCATCCTTGAGCTTTAGTCAGAATTGTCTTCATAGGTTAAACAAGCTTAAAAACTTACCCACCCGCGGAAAAGACACAGAAATAAGAGTAAAGAAAATAAGAAAGTCAGAATGGAGTGCCGTGGCCAATTTAAATTGTGTGGAAGTGTTAGAATTTTAAAGGCCCTACCCAAGAGATATATAGGGTGAAGCTAAATACTTGAAGATTTTCATTTTCGTGGACGTGTTTTCCAAATTGTCTGCCATAGCATTCCTAATAGGGCATTTTCCTATTAGCTATTACAGAGATGGTGCCATTTGTTTATTATTATTTTTACTGCTATTCTTAGGGAATGCCTAAAAAAGGCGACATTCTCAGATGTCAAATAATTTTTAGCGACTTTTATCTATTAGCCTCACATTTTACGCCAAATCTTGTTATGGGGGGACCAATAAACGAGATAAGTGGCTCTAGGTAATATCTATAATTAGATATTAATTCGAATTGCCATGAAACTCAATGATCACTGGCAATTGACACGGTGCGTTGAAATAGAAACTTAGCGGATTACTTATTATTAGTTAGTTAATATAGTTATTAGATGTGATTTTTTTTGTTTATTCACAACAAAATATTTTCTGTGTGTTGGTAAAAGTAAAAACCCACATTGATGTAATGAAAGTGAAGAACCCACAACACTGACAGAACGTCCCGAAAAACTTAACTGGCCCCCATAGGATGACTTGTATAAATGTTGACGGCAAGGAAAAGGTAACTTATGAGAGACCCTTATTATGTTTTGTTATTTTCATCTTCAGCCTTTCCTTATAAATGTGTGCCAAATCATTCCGTTAAGGTGCTTTCAAGTACTCCCTGAGACATTTTGAAGGTAAATTAAACTTTCCATAGGTGCTGGTTTTGAGAGGTGAGGAATGAGAGCTTGGGGTGCTGAAGAGTGGGGTGGTTTCTGGACTCTGGATTGTATTAGGATAAACCCAATATCAACATGAATTAGAATAATATGGAAACTGATGCATCTCTAGGCCTCTAGAATCATTCCCAGTTATGAATAGCATGCTTAAAGGGTGTTTGCTGCAAATTACTTTTTAGCTTTTAGTTTATAGCTCATAAAAAAATTAGAAAGATGTAAACTTGTGATATTGTGTTTATTAGTCCAGACTAATTTTTGTATCCCATAGTTGGATGCAAAACCACACGATTGGTTGTATGAGGGATAATTAATGGGAGGAGACAAGGTGGTGTAGAGAGATAAAGAATTAAAGAGGGAAAGGGATTAGTAGTGAAAAACTTAATCCCTTTTAATCTTTTCCAAACAAACAAACACGGGGGTGCATTAAGAAAGGGATAAATAATGCAATGGATATTTAATTCTATGTCTATTTATTATGAAAAATTTAATCTCTTTTAATCCTATTCTCCAATACAAACATGACCATGGTTTTTATTTATAATTACTGATTATAAATTAAAAATACAATTCTTACTGCTTGAAGTTAAGTTTACAGTCATACTAAACATTTGTAACTCCTGTTTGAAATTGAAATTATATTAACATTTTTAATTATATTTTAAAGTTCATAATTTCAAGTACACTAAATACAATCTTATAATGGGTTAAATACAATCTTATAATGGGTTATATCAACTCGAGGCAGACAATAGCTTTCATGCCTACATTGTATTTGATTGATTCACCAATGTTTACATCATGTTATGTTGGTCTGTAGGACATCTTAAATTCTTAACGATGATTTTGGCAGTCGTTGTACCATTCGAGTGGAGAACCACATGGTTTGACACACTTGAAATTTGAATTCTGCGAAACATTTGGGTTTTACTTTCTTGGAAATACTTGTATGTGCGAACTGCATTTGATTTTGATTCATCTAGTACAGGGGAAAGGAGACTTGTCAGGCATGTGTTTTAGTTGGGAAACAAACTCAAGACGGGATCAGTTGAGCAATCTCTCAGAGTTGGTAAAAGGGTTATTAACTGGATGTCTCGGGCATTTACATGATTGCAAGGTCAGTACCCATTAGATGTGTTACATAACCTATCAACTCACGGTAACTCGTCAATTTGTACGAACCCGCCCGATTTATGTAGGTAGGTTGGTTGAATTTGATGGATTAACTAAAAAAAATTTAATAGGTTAGTTAATTGTAGGTTATATTATTTTAATTTCATGTTAATTTAGCTCAAATTGCTTAAAGTATATATATTAATTCTCGTAGTTCTACGTACCATAAATCTCAACTTTGTGTGTGTGTGTGTGTGTGTAATTCATAAAGAATAAAAAATAAATTAAAATATTTATGATTTTAATTTTTACTGTTATATATGATGAATAATTTTTTCAATATGTAAATATTATTGTAGAGATATTTAATTACATTATTTTTACTATTGCTGGTAAATGATAACTGTTGTTTTAGTTAGTCTTTGCTTGGGTGTTTAGAATATATATTTTTAAAAATAGGTTTTTTAATTTTTTTAAGAAGATGACTTTAAAATTTTACTAGTTTTCAACATGTTAAGCTGTTTAAATTACGGGTTAAAATTGGTAAAAAATTTGTATTTAATTTATTAAATTTGACAATTAATGAGTTGATGGCAAGTTGAAATTTTTTTTACCCGTTTAAGCTTGTGTTTGGATTTTTTTTTTATAAGTTTTTTGGTTTTGCATTCGCTATAGTTTTAATACTACGGCAAACCCGTGTCAAATATATAGCGGATTTGAGCGCTTTGATTATAACAGGAGGTCAAATAAATTGACTTTTTAAGCAAAATTTTTTTAAAAAAAGCTAAACCAAATATAGGCTAAGTTGGATTATTAGTTTTTTTTTTCTCTCTAATTTAAGTCATATACACCCCTAAAATTGGAGTCTTGGCGCAACGATAAAATTGTCGTCGTATGACCTGGAAGTCACGGGCTCGAGGTGTGAAAATAAATTTTTATGAATGTAAGGTAAGATTACGCACTATAAATTCATCATGGTCTACTTCTCTATTTGAATCTTACATAGGCAGGAGTTTTGTACATCAAGCTCCCTTTTAATACACCCCTAAAATTGTACTGACCCAGTAAAAAAAAAAGGAATAAATTACACTGACCCTCCTGAGATTTTTGATAAAAATAGAAACTCTCTTTGTAGTTTCAAAAATTACACTAACACTTAATCATGTTTGATTTTAACATCAAAGAGATCTCAACCGTTACAATTTTTGTTCAATTTAACGAAAATTACCATTCCACTCCAAAATCGCTCTCAAAATCGCCCTCAAAATCATTATTTTTCCCAAAACCACTACTCCCAAACCACTACCCCTCCCTCAAAACCACCACCACCACCCCAAAACCACCCACCCATTTCCCCCAAAACCACCACTCCCAAACCACCAGCCACCCCCACCGTCCCTGTCGTCCCCGTCCCTCTCCTCCGCCCAAACCACCCCCGCACCCAAACCCCCCACTGTCCCCGTCGCCCCCCCGGCACACGCCGCTTCCTCCCAAACCCACTG